>CM061156.1:5955099-6187599 GCA_030710495.1 Labroides dimidiatus | reverse complement strand
GTTTCGCAGCTGGACCAGGAACTCCTTAGCCTCAGTAGCTCGGTCTGAGAGGCCTGTAAGAGCCTGGGAGAGCTGACCCTGAGGGGAGCAAAGACAGAAAGAGAAACTTTACAAACCATGTAGTCGTTACTATGTGAGTCTCACAACTGTCCTTCTGTTTCCGAAAGGTCTCATCTTCACTGTAAAGAGTAAATGACAAAAAGGCTTTTCAGATGTGTGCCAAACCTAATTCCAAATTTTTCTGATCAGTGCCATTTAGCCTCCTGTATCCCTTAATGTGTTTGAACGAGTCTCAGTTTCATTGTAACGATTACAATAAACAGGAGCAACCCTACATAATCCACTGTCATGTCAAATGTTTCTAGTAAGTACTAGTTTACCTTTACTTTAATCCCAGCATTTACTGTATTCCAACATCTGTTCAACTGTTTCTGGTGAGTCTCAGTTTCACTGTAAAGAATAAATTAAACAAAGGCTACCATTACTAAAGCCAACATTTGTTAACCTGTCACCTAGTGAGCGTGAATTTGCCTCTAACAAAATTCTGACATCTAATGTAAGTCTAGATATGTTTTTTTGTATTTGGAAAGTTTCAGTTTCATTGTTAAGCTTAAACTACACAGAGGCTTTCCAAATGCATCCCAAATCCAGAAAGTTTCTGGTCAGTGTCAGATTGCCTCTAATGTAATCCCAACATCTTCTGCAATCAAAACCTCCATCGATCTTTTTCTGGTAGGTCTCAGTTTCCTTGTAAAAAGCAAAGCACACTGCGGCTTTCCAAATTTGTTACAAATTTATACATACACCTATTTCTGGTCAGTGCAAGTTAGCCTCTAACATATTCCTACATTCGTTTATGTATTCTTGGTGAGTCTCAGCTTCACTGTAATCACTTAAATAACATCATAATAAAGATTTTAAGAAGCACTTGCATACAAATATCTGTTTATAGAGAAAAAAAAACATTGTCAGAGTACTGCTGATGGAATGTGATGCTAAAATCTGGTGTTTTTATGTATCTATAAGAAGTGAAGTCTCTGACATGACCCCACAAATAGAAACACCACAGTATGAGATCCAGAGCAGCCTCTGTTATTTTAGGAGAACGTTCCTGCCCTGCTTGCCCTTCTCGGTTCAGACAAGCAGCCTATGAAAGGACTGCATGCTGTGAAAAATCCCTGACCTCAAAATTTGGCGATTTTTCACATTTGGATGATCCCAAAATGCTCAATTGGTCAATTATGGAACAAGGCAGCTTTTCATCTGTTGCTGAGAAAGTGACATTTTAGCATGTCAAAGTTTTCCCCCTGACACAGAAAGCACAGTCAGACTTCATGAGTAGTGAACAGGAAATGCCTGTTTTTAACGTGCAACGACACACGTAGCTCCTGTTTGGACAGCAGAGGGAAAATCGGGGTGTTCATGTATGTGCAGCGAGGTTGTGTGAACAAGGGGGTGACGGAGCGAGAGGACACGTTCTGACCCGTGAGAACCTCCTTCTGGTTGACTGAATAACCGTCAACTTGGGGAGCGTATTGTCTTCTGGGAGGAAAAGAAAGGGTGGGAGTGTCGTGTGGAAAAAAAAAAAAACTTCAACTCAGGAAGAGAGCGATAAAACCTGGAATAAGCTGATACAGTGAAAAAGGCTGTGAAAACAACGCTGTGTCAACCCCGCTCCTGGCATCTGACGTTAGCTGGTCAAACGGGAATCTGTCTGCAGGGGCCACCAGCTGACCTTTGACCTCAGCGTTTGGGAAACCATGACAGCTGCAGCTAAAACGAGTCTACAGCACCAAGGGACAGTCTGAGCCGGCAGCAGCTGAGCAAAGACTGAAATGTAAACCTTCCCAGATTGTGTAGGACTTGAAGAGGCTTCTTCTTTGTTAACTCGGGACTCATATTTCAGCGTCTCAAGAGAGCTGCACGAGTGAGGAGGAATGAAATGTTTGTTTTCTCACGTTTGTTTGTTCGTCAACTATAATAACAAAGTAAACAGGCTTCTGAGGGAAACTTTGTGGAGGTGCACTTATGAGCTGTGGCTAATAAAATCATCTTTTTGTTCAATAATGGTGAAAAAAAGGTGAAAAAGGAAGTGGAGCAACTCAGCTGCACAGATTTCACACCTGACAGACGTTCACTCTCGATTTTACGAACTATTCAAGCCGAAAGATTTCCAGTCTTGCTTCTTCAATGTCTTGCTGTTCAAACTGTTAAAAACTGAGCTGAACGACTGCGGTTGAACTTTTTTTTTAAAACCAGGCTGTAAACATGTCAGTTTCATGTCAAGATCTGTATTTGAATTCTTTGAATGGGTTTTTATGTTGTTTGTGGTACTTTTGGTGCCAGCCTCTAGTGGACACTCAAGGAACTGCAGCTTTTTTTTTTTTTTTTTTTTTTTTTAACTTTTCATGAAATTAATTTGAGACGAAAGGACAATTTGAACTTGGACCACCTTCACTCACAGACTAGCTTCATCAGGCACACGACCTAACCGCTAATCTGTAACAACGCCCCGACTTCGGCGCTTTTAAGGGTAAACCTTAAAATCACTATGCATTCAAAAATGTTTTGTAACTTTTTGGACATTTTGAATCAGAAACTTGCGAAATACTGAAGATGTTGCTGAAATTTCATCTGATATGATGCAAAAACTAGCATCTGTTAGCTTAGCATTTACTCCAGAATAAGAGGAAACTGCTCATCTAACTCTGCATAGCAACTATTAAGTATTTGGACTATTTCCCAGCAGGATGCAGTCATGTTTCATTGTTGAAACTTGTTTATATTAAATATTTTATTTAGCTCCAACAATGTTATAGAAAGACAAGCACAAACTGAAATAAGATGCTTATGAGATCTGAAATATCCCTGCCGCTTTTACTTTAATATCTTCATATTTAATGTGTAAGGATGACAAGGACTAAAAGTTCCCCCCAGGAAAGTTTTCCTCTTTGTTTTTCCATTTGACCTTGGATTAGGTTGTCTAACTTGTACTGAGGGACATTTCTTGGCCGCTCGTTAAATTTCAGATATTCAAATCAAAGGCAGACGGAAGCAGCATCCTTGAGTGATCCTCATTTTCTGGGATGAAACTCTTCTCTGAAGTCCATCAGCTCTATCTCACACAGATTGAAAAGTTGCCACTATTGTTTTATAATCCTGCCAGTCTCACTCAAGTCATCCAGAAGGTTCCCTCAAGTCTTTCACTACAGATAAGCCAGGTCGCTCACACCTGCCTCCTCAGCCGTCCTCACATGGAGTTCATTTTCTACATCAGTTTTCTTTCTGTCTTACAGCGATGGATTCTGTGGGAGCTCCTGCCTCGCCACACACTGTTAAGAGTCTGTGTGTTTGTGTGTGTTTGTGTGTCAGGTGCCGGAACAGATGCAATGAAGAGCACTTGATTGTCTGGAGGCGTTTTTCAGCATTGTCTGTTGGAGAGCCTGCAGAGCTCAAAAGCAGGTCAAATGTGCCGTGAAGGTAGAGGCTGTTTTTTTTTTTTTTTTTTTTTTTTTTTACCTGGACCGCTCACAGCTGCTTCCTGTGCAGTGAAACCTGGAGTGTCATCGCAGGCAGGTCGCACACTCATAAAAACAAATCGTTGAGAAGGATTTTGGTAGCAGAGATTTGCAGTTTGAGCTTCATGCTGGAAATAGAGAGAGCTGCAGTTTCTCAGTGATAACACACACAGATTAAATATTAGAATTATTGTCATTCTGATGCCTAATCTGAGACACAGGAAGTGTCACATGTATTGTCACTCATGCCTCCTTTGTTTTAGACCCATGGAGTCTTTGCCGATGCTCTACCTGCCTTGGCTCTTCATGCACACGAAACAGAAGGGAGTTGTGCTCCCCCCGTCTCAGGCTTTGGGATTCCATGTAAGCATGTGGAAGGGCAGGGAGCTCCCAGATCAGAGCCATAACACCAAAAAAGATTTAGTGCATGCAAATTATTAAGTGTTTTACTAGATTGGTCCTGACGAATTTCAGTTATCCACATCATGTGTCACCGTGGTGCTCTCAGCTGCCACAAGAGGTGGAACAAAATATCCTTTGATACAAGTATCAATCTGTGGGGACAGATTAATATCAGTAATAACAGTATAATAACAGTAATATTACATGGAACATGTCATATGGTATGGTATGGTACATATCATATGGCACGTATCATATGGCATATATTGTATGGCACAGGTCATATGGCACATATCATATGGCATATATTGTATGGCACAGGTCATATGGCACATATCGTATTGTATGGCACATATCGTATCATATGGCACATATCGTATTGTATGGCACATATCGTATCGTATGGCACATATCGTATCGTATGGCACATATCGTATCGTATGGCACATATCGTATCGTATGGCACATATCGTATCGTATGGCACATATCGTATTGTATGCCACATATATGGTACTTATCATATGGCAAGTGTCATATCGAATATGGCACATGTCATATGGCACATATCGTATCATACGGCACATGGCATATTTTATGGCACATATCGTATTGTATGGCACATATCGTATTGTATGGCACATATCGTATTGTATGGCACATATCGTATTGTATGGCACATATCGTATTGTATGGCACATATCGTATCGTATGGCACATATCGTATTGTATGGCACATATCGTATCGTATGGCACATATCGTATCGTATGGCACATATCGTATCGTATGGCACATATCGTATCGTATGGCACATATCGTATCGTATGGCACATATCGTATCGTATGGCACATATCGTATTGTATGCCACATATATGGTACTTATCATATGGCAAGTGTCATATCGAATATGGCACATGTCATATGGCACATATCGTATCATACGGCACATGGCATATTTTATGGCACATATCGTATTGTATGGCACATATCGTATTGTATGGCACATATCGTATTGTATGGCACATATCGTATTGTATGGCACATATCGTATCGTATGGCACATATCGTATCGTATGGCACATATCGTATCGTATGGCACATATCGTATCGTATGGCACATATCGTATTGTATGGCACAAATCGTATCATATGGCACATATCGTATCATATGGCACATATCGTATCGTATGGCACATATCGTATCGTATGGCACATATCGTATTGTATGGCACATATCGTATTGTATGGCACATATATGGTACTTATCATATGGCAAGTGTCATATCGAATATGGCACATGTCATATGGCACATATCGTATCATACGGCACATGGCATATTTTATGGCACATATCGTATCGTATGGCACATATCATATGGTACTTATATGCTAAGTGTCATATGGCATATGGCACGTCTTATGGCACATATTATACGGTACATGGCATATGGTGCATGTCATATGGCACATACAGTATCATATGGAACGTGTCGTATGGTACGTATCATATGGCACATGACATATGAAAAATATCATATGGCACATGTCATGGGGCCAATATCTTACGGCATGTGTTATATAGCAGTATTGCACAACATAGAGCATTGCACATCATATCTCATCATTAGTTACACAGTGATTCTCACCGCTAGCTGCTGCTGTTCAAAACTACGTTGGTGGACGACCAAAATTTCAAATATGATGGAAAATCCTTTCGACCTGTCAGCCTGATGGTCCTCAGAGCTGCAGAAAACTCTTCCTAATTACTTTATCTGCAGAAAAGTTGCTCAATTTTGCAAATCTGAACTCAGTGTTCTCTGCTTGGTTGATGCTAATATATATTTTAATTTTTTTTTTCTATTATTACCAATATTATTTATTAGAACTTTAAGCAATGAGACGGCTTCCTTGGGGAGGGTTTGCTCTACGATTCTCCACTCACAATAATGCAACATGCTGCAACATCAGTGTGGAGAGGAGGAAGCTGGAATGTTTGCAATCAGCTGCAGAGGATTTGTCGAGGTGGTGGGAGGTTTAGGATGTCCTGCTATTTGGGAGCACTAATCATCTCAGTAATTAAGCCGAGTGGGAACACGTGCGGGGCATGAATAATTCACCAGCAGCTCCAGGGCCGTTCTGCATGTTTCATTTTCTCTCAGCGGCCGAGCGAACCAGCCAATCTGTCACAGGAGAGCAAGCATGTCAGGGAGGCGTCAGAGCCAATTTGGATTTAAGGAAACGCACGCGACGCAGGAGGTAGGTGTAATGTCACCGCTAAGCCTCCGAAGCTGCAGCAGACTGAAGCGCTCCTCCTCTCGCTAATGAAAAAACACATCCACAGTTTGTCTCATCGTTTCATCCGCAAATTTAGAATTTTAGTTCCAGTAACCTACTTTGCGAAAGCTTGTGTTAACTCTCGAGGACACTTTTTTTAACACCCTGCTTTTTGTGAGAGCTTCAGGGCTCAGTGTTTGCTCTGCTGTTCCTTAAAGAGACGCTTTACTCTCATTTAATCCTGTGTGTATTACACGGTCATGTGATTACACAGTGTCAACCAACAGGCAACATCCAGCAACAAGAAGCCAAAGCAAAAAAAAAAAAGGGTGGTTCTTCCAAGCAGACTCTGAAAGTCACAAAATTTTAAATCAACAACAACTTGAAGAAGATTCTTTCACAGTTGGGTGTAAACTGAGAGAAAACATCTGCTGAAAGGAATAAATTGTAACACAAAGTTTAATGACTGAGGAGGTTGAAAATGATTGTAATTTCGCACCGATTCCCTCACCAGCATCAATAAGAGTCTCTAACATGAAAGCTTGTGGTTGTTTACAGGCTGCACTTCAACCCTCAGAGGATACAGCCTGAAATCCCGAGCAGACGACTCCATGATATTCAGCGTCGGGTTTTTGGGAGCCTTTCTGCTGTGTGAAAAATTAAGCTGTTACATCCTCCAACATGCTGGAAGAGGTACGACTTGGCCAGATTGTGTTACTCCTCTGCGTTTAACAAGATCTCACATGAAGCCTTCTTCCACAGGCAGAAGCTAAGTGGCTGGTGCATTATTCATCGCTTATATCTGCCGCCATCAATAATGCAGAGGGCGTCGTTAACTATCCACACAGAAAAAAAAGGAGCGAGGAAACTGATAACAAGAGTAATGAGGGCCTTCCAAAGCTGTCCCAGTCTCTTCACGTGAGTCCTTATTTGACGGACACCTGGGACGACGATGCGGGAAAATTGGGACACAAGTGGTCTATTCTGGGCGGGAGTTTTCTGCACATGATCGAGTGTCTATACTTTTCTGATCTAGTTTGACTGTGTCGAAAAGATGACTGTGGTCCAGAAAAACGCAAGTATAGAGACGGAGTGTTATTGCAGAGAAGGAGGGGGGGGCGAGGTTTGCTCCTGTAAAGGTCCTGGCATGCGTCAAAACATTATGACTCACCATCGAGACTGAGTCTAAGCTTAATGGATTAAGCAGGAACACACAGGAGGAAAAAAGGATGGCTGTGACATGACATAAAATAGATTTTAAGACAAAAACAGAGATGCAAGAGAAGATGCTACCTCAGACTGACTTTATGTGATGCTTTTATTTTGAGAGGATGAATGAAAAAAGTCAAAAACAATAATCTGAAAGTTGAACTTCTTGTGTATTATTACCTCCAGAAGAAACGGCTCTTAAATTGTCTGAATAAATCTGAGGGGGATGCCATCGTGTTCGTTCTATTCCCACCTCTTCAGGTGTGCCTGTGTGGACTTCAAGGTGTGCAGCTCCACAGATTAATACAGGCAGATGAGCAGTTCTAGCATCAGATTAAATTATTATGGATATTAATAGAGCTGCTTATGCTGGTGGCCTGTTGTGTTTACGCTCTGACCTCAGCTCACCTGTTCAGGGTCGATCATGCAGACATAAGAAAGAAACAGTTAAGACAGTTTGTGGCGGCATTTTGGGCCTACGATGATTTTAAAAATGTCAATAATTAATTTAATGGATGAGTAATTCTGGTGTCTAATGACTGAACGCAAACATCAAGTAGTTGCAAGCTGAAGCCAGTGGATATCAAGACGCCTATATGTATGGTTTTAATTTAATAACATCAGTATGTTAGCCCTTTAAAGAGGAGGTACTATGCTCATATATCAGATTTAATTTTGTCCCTCTGATGGCTCTGTAGAAGTTTTACGTGACTCACAGCTCAAACATTCTCTACTCATCTCATGAAAACTCTTTGAAAACCCACAATTTGCTTTATTTTAGCTACTGTCTCTTTAAGACACATCATCATTCCGGAACCCTCCTCTTGTGTTTCCACACAACAAAGGTGTGTTTCTCGTTTTAAAACAACACATAGGCTACGCCCTTTTAAGGAGATCCGTCAACTGGTGATGTCACAATTTGAGCAAATCTCGTGCTGATCTCACTGAAATCTCATGTGACTTCGAGAACATATTTCCCTCAAGTATAACACAGCCTCAGAATATTTCTAATGAGAATTTAAAGTTGATTTTTGGTGTTTTAGCTTTAGCCCTCAGCTGCTAACTTGCCGCTAAATGACAAAGACGCTTTTATCGGAAAACATTTGTCGCACTTTTAAAGGCAGCCCACGCAGAAAACTATAACCAATGAAACCAGCATCAAACTGATAAACTGTTAGAAGCCCGGGCTTCTGCTGCTGCCATATTCTTTATTTTTAAGTGTAGAAAAACATCCTAAAGATGAGAGAAATCCACCCAGAAAAGTTTCTTAAATATGCCTGGACGGAAACATCAGCGGCGTTTCAGAATCTGTATCCACTTTGGAGATACAGACATGAAATATTCTGTTAAGGCTCGTTTCCCCTGATGATCAGACTTTTTCTCTGATTCTCCTCATTCGAGTATTCTGGGTCATCCTGTCGCTCCCTCTTTCCTCTTCTTTATCTCCCTCCTTCATTAACATTTACACAGATAATCTATTTACACGGCAGCTCCAGGGGTAAATATCTCCGTCCGTAATGGTGCATCCGTCTAAACGACGGTGAGACAGACGCTCCCCGCTGTGAAGTGTCGTTCTCAGTGGACCTCAGGCCCGCCTCTGTCCTCCTTCTCATCCCTCTATCAGAGGATCTCTTATCGTGAAGAATCCCGGGACCATGTCTTTTATCACTTTTCTGCAAAGACGAGGCTCTCAAGGATTTAGTCCACAACACGGCCGCCGGCTGTTGGGACAGTTTTGAGCCATGTGGGACTCAGAGAGGAGCACATGAGGACGCTGAGGTCTGAGTCAGCTCGGAGACTTTCAGAAATCTGTAATGAGATAATGGTACACGAGGCTATTTTGGTATATAAGTATATATTAATGAGGCATGTACTGGCTCAAGCTTTAATGTGAGCCTTTGGGTGCTGGATTGTTGGGTTAGACTTAAAAAGCAAAGGTTTTATTACTATGCTCTTGCAAAGTGAATTTTCACACTTAAAAAGGGGGTATTGATTATTTTGTTTGTTTTTTCTTTATTTTATCCCTCTGGTGCCTCTGTAGTAGCCTGGCATGAATTACAGCTCAAATAAATCCCCCTTTTTTTTTCCCTCACTGGTGTTTTATAAAACCTGCCTGATACACTTCCATTTAAGCTGCTGTCTCTTTAAGGCTCACAGCTCCACAAAGCCCCTTCCCTCCGATTGGCCAGCCCTTTGCAGGCTGCTGTAGAGCTCTGGCAGACTCTGGAGTTTGTGGCCCATCTCTCCAATGAGTCATGAAAAAGTCAGGAGATCCTTACGTGATGACCTCATAATTTCAGTAAGTCTCAAAGATCTCGTGCTATATCTAGAACGAACCATTTTGAGCACTTTACGGACAGATTTCCGAGACATATGAATACGTAGCGGTTTGAAAATCTGCACACGTTCAGTTTGAGCATCCAGCAGTGTTACTTTACATCCATGTTTAAAACATGTGACAGAAGGATACCTCTCTTTAAACGGACCCCAAAAATGTAGTTATTAATCTTGCACTGCAAAAGCTCAACTATTAAAGACTAAGATTGCAATATCTGAGTCTAGAATATCCGATTATATGTAATATAAGCGACATTAACTCAACATGCACGGACAGAATGTCCTATTCCAGGATATTAAAAGAAAAGCTTTCGGCTTGAATTAGCTGGAAAGGGAAAAATTAGCTGCCAGATTTACTTATTAAAGTCCCTGTAATAAGATCTAATAGCTCTCTGTTGCTCCTGCGGAGCAGAGAGCAGGGAGCTCACTCTGACACAAATAAAGTGCTCAGACATCGGCATCGATGGCGACACGAGACACAAGAAACGGTCCCTGCCTGCTCTGTCTGCTTGATTTTTCTGAGAGGGACCATTTTGGATGGAAGCTTGCACTTTAAAGAGGATGTTCAAACAGAGCTCACATGCACATTTGGATCATAAAGATCCCTGAATAGAGTCCCTCCTTCAACCTTTTCCTGCATGCATGCAGAGTTGCAATCTCCTCTGATTAATCTCCGCTCCTGTGGCAGGCGTGGAGGCGAGATTACTAATTTCTTTCTCCAATCTGCTACTTACTTTCTGCCCACCCACGCGTCTTCTGTGTGATTAATAACCTTTAATTGCAGCTAAACACACAGAGCCTGACCTAGATTGCATTAAGGGTCCTGCGCGACCTCCTCTGACACCCGTGAAGAGACAAGGAGCATCATTACACCAGGATTTAACACCCTGTACTCTTTTTAATGTGATTTACAGAGATTAGCACTGACAGGCCGTCACCACACAACAGCCCCTGACACAAATCTGAAGAGGCAGACGAGTCACACCGTGTATGTTCCCACTTCGACTTGTGTCACTGAAAATGACTTTGCAGATATGAGAGTGATTTCCATCATGGTTTAGACACAGTCACACGGTTTTAAAAGGGGGCGGGTCCCAGATTAGACGGAGAGAAGATGTCAGAGAAGAGGCAGGAGGAACAATCAGCGGCTCCAGCTGTAGGAATTTCTCCTGGGGTCTGATATCTGAGGGACCTCTGCTGCTCTGAGCAACATGTGAAGGGAATTGGTTTCCATAACAGCAGGTGGTTCAACTCTTCCTCCACAGAGAGAGCAATGCTTCATGAAGATAAAGAGAGAGAGAGAGAGGGAGAGAGAGCCCGGTTTATCCTAACGCACAGACATGATTTAAAAACCTTGTCTGGGCTGAAAAGTGTAAGAAGATCTTATTAAATGATACAAGCCAGTACTTTTCTCAGGGACGCAAACGCTGCTGGTGTGGATTTAAGATTTGTTCGCTAATAAAAACAAGGTTCTGGTTTCGTTGTGTTGTGCACTCTGCATCAAAATCAGACAGTGATGTTAAAAAATGCAGGAGCCGGTCAGGAAAAGCTTGCACATCAAACGAACTTTGATCACTTTGAGTTTAGAGAGAGAGAGAGTGAGAAAAAAAGGCAAGATGTGTAGGTGTTCATAAATGTTTATGCTTCTTTTGGTGCAAGTAACAGAAAAACACATCATTTAACCTGCAGAATATTTTTGCGCTTCATGCATTTCTAAAGGGGAAAAAAAGGATTTCAAAAGTTTTTAGAGAAACATGATGTTTCAAAACATGCATCTTTGCAGTCAAACAGTCTAAAAGTATGACAGATTAGGGCCATGTTAAAAAAAAAGTAAATTTACAAAAATAAAGTCAGATTTACAAGAAAAAAGGGTAAATCTATGACTTTAGTCTCATAATTTTATCACTGATTCTGTCGACTGATCTAGAATCTCGTCCTCCAAGACCGAAATCTCGCGTGACCAAACGAGATCTACAAAAATGTAGAAGAAGAAACAGCAACAGAGAGCAGCAACCTGTGAACACTAAACGCAACATGGAAGAGGACATAGAAGAGGGAATGATGTCGGTCTGAATGGGGGACTATTTTTAATGGAAAATTACCAAAAAAAAAAAAAAAAAAAAGATAAAGAAAAGACTGTGGAAAAATTCCTGTAGAAGACAGGAATATGGACTTCCCTCACAAACTTTCCCTGTCAGGTCAGCCATGCTTGTTTTTGTTTACGTCTGTGTCCTTGTTCCTCAGTCAGCTCGCTTCCTGATTGGCTACATTCCATTCCACATCGCAACTCAGAGTCATGACTTGGGAGTCGTCAGCTTTCCCCACACACATGAAGATTTTTGGTCATAAATATTGAACAAGTTTAATATTTACGATTTTTGGCCCCAACCCGTTTCACAGACGATTATCTGGACAAATTCACTCTGAACACACCTCAGACCACAGGAAAATTTGATAGGATAATCTGACAAGACAAAAGGTAATCAGGCGTTTGCCGTCCTCTGTCAGGAAGGAGGAAAGTCTGTAACAATCGTTATGCGTGTACCCGACTTTAGCCTGTGTTGACAAAATATTACAACACCTATAATCCCCAGTTTACAACTGATCTATAACCTATGAAAAATGATGGTAACAGAAATGAATAAATAAACCCTCACCTCACTTGATGTTTCTGTCAGTAGGCTTCCGTTGCTTAGCAATGTGATGTTTTAGTAACAGACAGGCTCATTCTAAAATCTCAACGCTACATGTCGCTAAATTCAAAATTCTGCACCTTTAAGTTTGCTGAAATAACATCACCACACTTACAGATGATTTTTCCAGCTCCCACCTGATTGGTTGATACCACCCAGACTACAAACAGGAACCAGAACGCTTCTCAGACTGCGGCTAAGTCATGTCTGACCACAACAGAGGGAGAAAACTACTTTAGAGTTTTTGTTGAAATCAGGTGGGATCATGCAAATCTGATGCATTCAAGGAAGTCAGGAAATTCAAACGCTGATCGTCTTTAGTGACATGGAATCCAGCAGATTTGGGTCTCACTGTAAATATTTGATCCGGAACACATTGTTAGCTGCTCTTCATGCAGATATCTGTTTATAGGGAGAGAGAAATCCTCCTCAGATTACCAACCGTTGGAGCCTCAGTGGTATTACATTGGGTTGTGCTCCTCCTGCTTTTGCTCTCCGTACAATGTTTTTTCCAAGCCTGGACAATAACACTCTAACAACACGTCGCCTGTTCAAACATTTAAAACTGGTGCTACCGTCATATTCTGATATTTAACAGCCTAAAAATGGAGAAACAGCCTGCGACTGATCATCCAATCGTCAAATTTCAGAGGAAGCCACAGCCACCACTTTGGAGGTTCATAGCTGACTTCTGAACTCCACTGCGTGCATTCTGCAAAAGAACAGGTGTTGCATGAAAATCTTCCGTCTATCTGCAGGTTTTCTAGGATTTTTTTTCTCCATGATAAATTATGAGAGAAACACCCTGAAGCTCTGAAAGATGCCCACCCTCAATTCTGCCAGCTCGGAGCTCTCAGCCATCTGTTCCATTTCTGCAGGCTTCAGATAACGGGTCAGAAACAAGCAGGTGCAGCCAAAAAAAAAAAAAAAAAAAACACGGTGACAGGATGGAAATGGGAACTAGAGTCCGTGGTGCTGTCGATGGGTTTCTAAAAATAGTCCTTTAACTGTTCTTACATCCAAGGAAGATGAAGCAGGAGCGGTCGGCGACTTCTCCACTGATGGTAGTTTGATGTGAGTGACATGATCGACCCCCTCTGATTTTTCCATCAGCATCAGAAGCGAGACACTATCTCGCCACCATAGCAGGGAGATGATTGGACTACGGGTTTGATAAATCGAAGTCCTGGAGTCACATCAAACCAGTTTTTCTATGATTACCTTTTGGATTAGTGGACCTGATGGTGGAGCGAGTGCAGATAGAAAACAAGCAGTGAAGGGAGGAGGGCTGGGTTGAGTTTGAGGCTACTGCAGTGAGGACTCAGCCTCCTAATGCTCCACCAGGTGAGCTACCTGTTTGCCTCATACAGGGAGGAAACTGATTGGATGAGAGGATGAAAACGGCTCATGAGTAAGAGAGAAAGGATTGTGCACAAAAAAAGGAGACACCATCACTACACACCACTCTCCCTGTGTGTGTGTGTGGGTGTGTGTGATTGAAGTGCATCTATATACAGCTCTGTGCTGCTGGGAGTGTGGAGGTGAGGGTGCAGCCCTCTCTGCCCACAACACTGCCGCTGCAGTTCCAAAATAGCCTCTCAAACCACACTGAAGGCCTAAATCTGAGCCCTCATGGTTGGATCTCATAAACTGCAGCTCGAGCAGTGTTCCAGTTAAACCAGCATTTCATCAACAAGGCGACAGAAGCAGTCTTGCTCCTGCAAAAAAGGAGACTGCTCCTTGTTGTCCACTCGTGAACAGAATTTCAAACAGATCTGCCTCCTGACAGCTTTGCGCACACAACAAAGCGGGAGTTTGGAGAGGTGCGCATTTCCCGTCTCTGCCTCAAATGTGATCACGAGGAGCGAAAAATATTCCTCTAACTTTTAGAGAATCTATCCAAATCAAAAACGACGGGCTGAACATTCCCAAAGCGCGCCATCTCTACGGATGCTGAGCGGAACTGACAAGATAGCGCAAATTATTCGGGAGGCAGACTTGTTGCTCCGCTCAGAGGACGGTGAATCATTCTGAGCAAAGACTACAAACACATAAACACACATTTAAAAGGCTTCTGGGGAAAATAACATGTTGGATCGTTTTTACGCACTCACCTTGTGCAGTTTCCACATTGCGCCCAAAGCTTTGACCTCGTGCGTGCCGTGCTTCCCCTCTTCTAAACACTGATAACACACTGGCGTCTTACACTGCACACAGTACATGCTCAGATTCTCCAGTTCGTGCTCCGTGCATGTGGAGATTTTGCGGGGACTGGTGCGGCGACTTATCCGCCCCTGCGCAGGCGGCACCAGGCGGTGTTTGGCGAGGGGGCCGCGGGGAGGATGGCACCGCAGGCGGCAGGGGTCGCAGTAGAAGACGTCGCACTGCTCGCACATCACGGTGGCCTCCTTTGGACTCTTCTCGCAGAGCTGACACTTAAGAGCGGCCGCTTTGCTCTGCTGGTACCTGTCCACCACCCCCTCCAGCACCCGGTTCTTGGGGAATCCGCGGAGCCCCCGGTCGTCTAAGATGAGGCTGCGGTGACACTGCGGGCAGGTGATGCAGGAGTTGCGGGGGATCGGGGGTAGAGAGCCGGGCTGCGGGAGGAGGTGCTGCGGTGGAGGCGGCTGGGGGACAGTTGGGGGGAAAACCCGCACACCGTTTGGCGATTTTTGGCAAGGGGTGGTGGGAGTGCTGACAAAGCCCCCGTAGGAACCGTAACCACTGTCCGCCTCACTGTACAAACTCATTTTATCCAAATCCAGATAATCATAGTCGGAGACGCCGGATCCGGAGGCTCGGCTGCTCTGTGGGGACTCCGCGTCAGGGGTCTGCACAAGGATATTCCGAGCACAAGCCAGGCAAATGTTGTGAGAGCACGGCAGGATGATGGGCTCCCTGTAGAAAGAGCCGCACACGGGGCATTTTAACTCTTCCTCCATTTCATCCATGGCTGCTGCAGGAGGCGCGAGATTCCTGTGTGACGTGCAAACAAACAGGAGAAGGCGCAGCTCTGTCTCAGCTGATTACTCTGCTGCTCGGGCTGTGCGTAAAAGGGGCTCCTGTCGCGTCCGGGTGCGAACACTCAAATGCAACCTTGAATAGAAGGAGAGGAATCAGCAACCGAGCTGAGCCAATGAGCAGGCAGCATCAGCTCACACTGAGCTCCCATTGGATGAGCGGTGGATTCCACACAGCGATTGGATGAGTCGGCTGTCAGTCGGGAAAGGGCGTTAATTAGATTTACAGAAGAACAACAGATAGCTGTTTGAAGACCTGCAGCCTGACTGTGGAGGGGATTAAACCGGAAACAAAGTGAAGCACTCACTGAACACAAGATTAATAAATCGAGATTAATGTCAGGATTATTCAGACTAAGTATCAGATCAACTCTTCAAAGAGTCCTAAAATATAAACCTAAGGAAATCGTTTTTTTGTTGTTGTTGTTGTTTTTAAATGAGCTCTTTTAATCTGTCTATGGTGCAACAATGCAGAGCAGTTTAATAAAAACAAGATAAAAAACAACATTTTGATTTCACTTTTATGGTTGGTTATCACATTAATGATTGTTAGTGTTGAAAGAAATGCTGACAGATAAAAACAGCTCATACTTTGGCGGCAGGGCAGCAGATATTAGCATATTTCTGTATTGATTTATCTATTGATTTTTCCGTCAACATAACGTTAAAATACTGACAAACACTCCACAGAGACTTCTTTCTGCTCTCTTTATGTCTTATTGATTTTCAGCCATAAAAGTGAAATGATTCTCACCAGTGGGACTCATTTTCAGCCCTGGAGTTTCATGCCCTTGGGCGGTCCTAGAGCCTCTGGAGACCAAAGGCAAAAAATTCACCGGGGGGCCCCCCTAAAATTAATCAGACAATTAACACTTGTTTTCTCAAGCTCAAATGGGCACAAAATAAAAACATTGAAAATAACCCTTCCCTTTTTAAAAATGTAAATATAATGGCCAGTGAAAAAACAGAACAAAGAAAACTAATAAAATAATTCGGTTAAAACAACTGAGAAAAGAGTGTTCAGTAGATTGCAGTTAGCTGGCAAAGTATAAACTACAAGATAAAGAAAATAATAACTTCAAGTAAAAGCTATATCAAATACAGTACAAAATACAGTCTCTTTACACAGAATTTTACAAATGCTTCTCAAAAACCGTAGCTAAGAAAGAGGCTAATTGTTGCCTTTTTGCCTCTTCAAAACTTGAACAATGCTAGTTTGAGTTCAGCTTTCACGAGATGGCCCCAGATGACGATCTGTATCAGAAAAATTGGGTGATGTCATGGAGACCGCGTCCATGTATTATACAGATGATGGTTGAAACAATCTGGACTGCAAACCTTGTGATTGGTCCGATTTAGGGTGTTATATTTCCTGTATTTACAAAATTCCACGGGTGGTACGTACATGGGTACACGGCTACACGGGCCCAGGCCTGGGGGATCTGAACAATTCCAGATGGGCCGGTGGGGTTTGGGACTACAAGAGCTGGTGTCCAGTCATAACACTGGGTTGAAATATACCACAGAAATTGCTAACGCTGTCCCTGGGCCGCCTGCACTGGCAGCCCTTTTTCTCCATTACCTTGACAACACATCTGTGCGAAAGTGGGCTGGTCTGAGGCATGAAACTCCAGGGCTGAAAATGAGTTCCACTCCGGTTCTGTACGGGCCGTACGACATGTAAAGCACAATCAAATTCTGGACACCGTATAACCGCTCTAATCAAACACAACACACTCAAATTCAGTTGTAAACTTTTTTTTTTCTGCACCACAAGAAGAGACTGTAACAAGGCCTGAAACTCACAAAGTAAGTATATCAACGTGGATTCTCGGATCTTTAAGTGTCTAATGTTTATGACAGCGTTGGCCACTATCAGTTGTTTCGATCTAAAGCCAAAGCACCAGCATGGACCATGCTTCCTGGTGAGATGTATCACATTTAGGGATGCTTCGATCCAATCCTGGTATCTGGTATCTGGTATTGGTCCGATACATACTCAGAAAGCTAGAACGAATATCGATGGCAATGGACCGTTTCATTGGGCCGATCTATTCAACTCAAGTTAGAAAAGCCTGAAGTTGACAAATCATCATGCTCTGTCTCATTAACATATTAAGGAATAGAGATTGTAAATTTACTGCTGGTACACGATCGATTTGGCCGATACCAAAGCAAAGGTATTGGTATTATTACTGGGATTTGAAAAGTTTCACTGCAGAAGAATAAAACTCTCCCCGGTTGAACTTTCAGGTTCAGTCTTGTGTCTGTTCTCCCTCAGCTTCTGAAGAAGCACATCTCACTGAGGAGAAGAGAGGAGAGGAGAGGGGGTGGAAAACATGGAATCTAAAACCATGTGAGATAAGATAAAGCTGCAGCTCCCCACTGAAGTCAACAGACATGTTTTTACTTCTTTCTACGGCCAAATACCTCAGACATCTCAGAGATATCCATGGCAACGTGAACTCTCAGTTTGAGTCCTCAGTGTGGGTGATGATGGGGACATCACAGAAAGCCTGTTTCTGAGACTCTCAGAGGACAACAGGAGGCCTCGCTCTGTGATTACATTAGCATTTTTATACAGGCGTTTGGGCAGGAAAGCATTAATATGGACGTGTTTTTCTAAGAGCGATGATCAGTCTGCTTCTCAAAGATGTGTCCGAGCAATCATGGAATAGTTCGAAGCAAAAACATCAGAAATACCAATCACCTGAGGGGTGTCCTCTGCTCATAACTCTGAAGATCTGTGAAAGTAAAGAACAAATGGTAAGTTCATCTCTGTAAATATCTCTCTGGATTTCAACAAACACTGCTGACACAAACCAAATGTTCAGACAAACACCAAGGGCTATTTTTGGACTCGTGCTCGCTGACGCCTCCAGCATGATGACATTGTTCTCTGTGTAATCTCCTCCGATTGGGGCCGAGCCGCATCCTCCTGTCCCCGGCCTCCGAGCAGGAAAGTGGCCGTGCCTTTTAAATCTCGAATCTAGGATGTGTTTTGTTGTGTCAGAGCAGCTGTTGAGACATGTACACACCCTCACACACACACACACACACACACCATAAGCTGCTCTAAGGGAAGAGTTCCACTTCTCTGTGATCACATCCCAAAATGATCTGAGATCTGGGAGAGGCATCATGAGGACGAGCTTCTGAGTAGCTGTGCAGCTCAAATGAAAAGGAAAAGTGACGCTTAGGTTGAGACTACATTTGCAAAATCCTGCCTGTTGTAATGTTTACAGTCCAGCTCGTAACTTGAAAAACAACCGTGTTCAGACCAGATATGTCTTCTAGACAGACAGATACAGAGAATTCAAGCTCACTAACTGCTGTCATTTCTTGATCCATTACGTCCTCCTGTCATATCTTGCTTTCATCTGTTTGTGGTGAGTCTCAGTTTCAGTGGTAACAGTAAGTTACACAGAGGCTTCACGCTGGTTTCCTTCAGGAATTCAGTACAAAGCCGAATAAGAAACTTTATTTAACAGAACTCAGAAAAAGATGAAAGACAGAATTCATTCATTCATCTTCAATACCGCTTATCCTGTTCAGGGTCGCGGGTGGCTGGAGCCTATCCCAGCTGACTTAGAGCGAGAGGCGGGGTACGCACTGGACTGGTCGTCAGTCAATCACAGGGCTGACACATAGAGTTGGACAACCTTTCACACTAAAACCTACAGGCAACTTAGAATCACCACTTAACCTGAGAGGAGAGAACATGCTAACTCCACACAGAAAGGCGCATTGTGCCTGAACTGGGATTCGAACCGGTGACCTTCTTGCTGTGAGGCAACAGCACCAACAGCTGTTCCACCGTGCAGCCCCAAGACAGAATTCTGAGATCAAAAATGGAATTCTGTCTTTGATCTCGGAATTCTAGAACACCTGCTTTTGCCCTCCATACTTGTTGTACGTGTTTTTCCCGCTGACACCTGATTGGTCGATACTACTCAGACTACAACAACAACAAAACAAAACAAACAACTACACAGTTTTTAAACTTCTATCCACCTGCTTCTTCAGAAGCCTATGGGTGTTGACAGATAACAACTTCCACTGGTGGTTGTCGATTTCCAGTTGCTGCTCATTTTTTAACCTTGTATTTTACTTCAGCTACCGAGAAGAGACAAAAGCCCAACACACCATTAACCAGGGATGCTGCAGCTGCTCCAAAATGCTTCAGTTCATGAAACTTTAACTACGCTAACTTTCTGCACTGGCACAAACTTGGCACTGAATTCTGACAAGCAGAACCCGCTTTAATTATTGCTGACACAGCAGAAAAAGTTCACGGTTTATCCAACTTTTCCACCCAGCTGAGAGATAACTCACACTTTCACCTCCTCTAACCTTTGCTTATGCAACACTTCATCACCATATGCTGTTCTCGTGTTTATGATTCAGTTGACAAAAGCCCAAAGTCACTCTGCTTACTCTCTGACAGCTCGGTGTAGTTTAGAAACTTCTCCTGCCTTTAATGAACTCGTGTTTATGATTCAGGAGCATCTGTGCCCTTCACTGTGACCTGAAAACTCAATCTCCCTCATGCAGGATCTGGAAATTAGGCCTTCAGGGAGAAACAGGGAAAGATGCTTCCTATACATAATCATCCTAAAATCAGTATCATCCACGGTTAATAAAACAGCACAGATTGGTTTTTTTTTTAACTGTGGTTGTCGAAGTGAAAGTTTGATCTCAAGGTTAAAGGGATACTTCAGCTTGGCCCCTTCAGCGAGGGACTGCTCGGAGAAACAGAAACGCAAACTATGCAGCAGTTTTCTGCAGACGGAACCGAGTCTCCCACAAAAAATGGGTCCCTGCTTTGATTTAAAGACAAGAAATCTTTCACTTTAGTTGAGAGTTCTTGGGCATCTCATACAGCGCGTTTTCGCTGCTGAACAGGGCCAACCAGGGGGCACGTTAGCATGCGTTAGCATGCAAGCTGTTAATAAGGTTTTAACCAGTTGGATCGGTAGTGTGTTTCATCCACCGAAGAGGGAACTTTAGCTCACATTTTGGCTCCCAAGTGGGCACTTTTGTTTGTTTTGGCTCCCATAAAGACACTTTAGTGCGCACTTTGGCTCCAAGACGACACTTTAGTCCCGTTTCGACTCAAAAGAGGGCACTTTAGCACACTTTTTGGAGTGAAGAGGACACTTTAGCATGTGTTTTGGCTCCCAAGAGAGCACTTTTTTGTGCTTCAGCCTCCAAGAAGGCACTTTTATGGGTTTCAATTCCCACTGAGGGGAATTTTTGTGCACATTTTGGTTCTTAAAAGAACACTTTAACTTGCAATTTGGCTGCCAAAAGAGCACATTTGTGTATTTTGGCTCACGGGAAGCCACTTAAGCATGCACTTTGGCTCCCAAGAGGCCACTTTTGTGTTTTGGCTCACATGAGGATACTTAAGCGTGCTTTTCGGCTTCCAAGATGGCACTTTAGTGCATTTTTTTCAACAATTGGGCCACGAGAAGGGCAACATGACCCCCCCTGCACACCACAGGAGACAAATGCTTTAAGGAAACAATGCAGCTGCTTGGAAGCTGCACAAATTTAGACAAGATGATCAGGGTTACCGCAAACAGTGAGGTGCAAAACTGCTGCTCTACACTCCCCACTCTCTCCTCAGTTTTTAACAAAAAATAAAAAAATAAAATAAACAGTCATTTTTTTATTAAACAAAAGGAGTTAACGTTTGAGTGGCAGAGAATGGGAAGCTATTTAAAAAGCACAAGACTATAGAGCTGCCTTAGGTGTTAGGGCGTCATTGTTTATCAAGGATCATGCAGCGTATTGGTTTAAAATTCAAACTCATTGCTGCTTTTTGTGAAAACCTGCAGAGTTCCTCACATCAAATCAGTGAAACCACCTTTTAAAAAGTGTTTGTCTCCATCCTGAGTTTGAACCGCTGCTCCATGCCATAATGATGTGTGTCTCAGCCACTGCTTTGGTTTGGCACTTTGCTTCCTGAGCTGAAAGTGTGACTGAAATACATTTAAGAGCTCCATTGTGTGCTGGATAGTTATTCCTCTCTGGCTGCACACATCCTCACTATAAGAGCTGCCAGGGTCACCGTTATTGTGAACATCCACAAAGAAACAAGCCATTGACGATGTGCTGCTGCATGTCTGATGGAGAGCAACACGTGCGATGGTGGTTTTTCGCTGTCTGTGTGGGCTGCAGAAAGAGACATGTGAGCATGGAAAGGCCTCCACGTGCAGCAGCATCGCTTCCCACGTCTCCTGTGTAAACTGTCAGCGCTCAGCAGGGAGAGTGTGCTGCAATTAATAGCTTAATGATTTTTTATTCGAACGTCTGATGGGGATCTGCGACTAAACCCAGCTCCCCTGCTGCACGGGGACTCATACGACGTTCTACTAACCCAAAGAAGCCCAAGGACCAGGCTCTGAATGTGGGATATTGATTTCTTCTGGTGGTTTTGAACATGTAATCACTCAAACGTCGGCCTCTCTAAGGTCTCTAAGGTCCTGTGGGCTAAAGGAATCAGATAATCTGACATAGCTCCAAATGACTCCAGCCACACTGCTTACAGAATCTTAAAGGATCATTTCTTTTGAAAAATACAACTGTTTAGGAGAACATTAAATCGATCCGTCTTTCCCTCTCTCTCATTACGACGCCACACTGATTAAAAACTCTGAATAACCCAGATATGTCAGGAAAATTAAGAGTTATGGAGCAGCTCGGGTTAGAAATGGATTCCCGGTGGTTGGTGTTGTGTTTCCTCTCGTTCCTCCACTTAATGTAATACTAACCCCGCGATCATTTTTGACGCCGCAAATGTGGTGAGCTCCACAAACCTGCATCCTTCACCCTGCCCCCACCCAGCATCCAGCAGGGACTCCACCACAATAGAGTCAGCTCCTGTTACTGCAGGCCTCAGGATCTCCTTTGTTTACCTCTCATTTAGTGAAAACAGAACAGGTGCAGGAGAATGGAGCACAATGATACAGAAAGAGAGCGTATGATGTGTCAGTGGGTTTTTTGTAGACTGTGTAAATATAGAAAAGCAGAAAATATATTCTGTTTAGATGAAAGTTAGATGGCGATATCCTTCAGTGCACATCAGCATGAGAAATCCATTAAGAGAAGAACAGAGGGCATCCAAAAAGGGAGGTATGAAACGCCTTTGTGAAAAAAATGGAGAGCTGGGAACTGAAGTTAACCATATGTATATAAAATCAACAGTTTTAATGTATATGTTTCAGTATGATGTGATATGACACCATGGGGTTTGTATTGTACGGTGGCCCAAAAGTGCAAAACACAACAAGCAAACAAAATAAATAAATAAATAAAATAACATAAATGAATAAATAAATAAAATAATATAAATAAATAAAATAACAAATAAATAAATAAATAAATAAATAAATAAAATAATATAAATAAATAAATCAATTAATATAAATAAATAAATAAATAAATAAATAAATAAATAAATAAATAAATAAATAAATAAATAAATAAATAAATAGAAAGATTAGTAAAATGAAATAAAATAAAGTGAAGGTGATCATTGCTGACTGGACAGCCTACTGTTCTGTATGGTGATAGGACAAGTGTTCTGTCATCTGTACAGCTCTGCTTCCTTTCAACCTTTCTTCAGGTCACTCACTTTCATTGTCACTGCAAAAAAAAAAAAAGAAATCCAAACAAGTGCTTTTTGTCTTATTTTGGTAAAAAAAAAAAAAAATGTAATTTTGGACTTTATAAAAGCCACATTCACCAGACTAGTCCAGAAACGTGTCTCATTTAAAGATATTTAAAGACAAAAATCAGCTCTGAATTGTTTGTAATAAGTAACAAAATCTGCCAGTGGAGTAAGTGAAAGTTTCTTGTATTTAGACATTATTTTGAACTTGACAAGTTAATTTTTCTTATCCCATTGGCAATTTTTTTTTAACTCGTGGCAGGTAATTCAGACCTTTTTTTAACCTTTACTATCTTGAAATAAGACATGTTCCTGGACTTGTCTGTTGACTGTGGCTCATATCAAGTATAATGAGGCAATTCTTACTTTAAATAAGACAAAACACACTTGTTTGGAGGTCAGTTTTTGCAGTGTTGATTTTTTTAAAACATTGACAACATGTCTAGTATCACATCATATGTTTGCCCTGAATCATAGCAACCTCTGATAACAGAGTCTAAGATTGTATCACCGGTAGCGCTCATGTATGAAAATCCACACATGATCACAGCATCTCCTTCCCTTTATAAAGACGAACAGGTGCATCCATCCAATCAGCGACACTCACTGTCAGAGGAGGTACCTCCCTTTCTGTTTTTCTCCTTTTGTTTGAGATCTCGTTTGTCTAGAGCGAGCACATCACTTGTGTCTACTCATAACAATTTGGGATAAAAGCCAGTAACCAGAGTTTTGTCTTTTGTTCCGATTTCTGCAGTGGCCCTGAAGTGCAAAATGTACCTACCAAGGAAGCAAAAACAGAAAAAAAGAAAAGGAAAAAAAAATGTCCTAAACAAAAAAGAAAGCAGAATAAGACGAGGTTAAAAAAAAAACAAAAAACTTTTCTTTTTCTAGTTTTGTTTTGCACTTTAGGGCCACCATATTTTTTTTTCCCCCTTTACATGTAGGAATGTAATGAAACGGTTCTGTTTACTGACTGTCAGTGTATGAGAATTAACTGTAGCTTGCTTGCTGGGTTTGTGAACTCAGTGTGATTTGTGAAACATGTAGCGCCAGCTAGCGAGCATTGCTCAGTATTTGTTTATTGTATTTGTTACTGATGTGCTGTGTAATTCAGTTTGAAGATGCAGTGTACCAGTAACTAGTTATTTGTACTTAATATCATTTGTTCACTGTTGCTTATATGCATTTTTGAATGTTTTATGTTAACTTTTGCACTGAAAAACATGATGGAATGAAAGCCAGCAATGTGGGTTCTTCTTTCAATCCAAATTAAGTGTGATCCCTTTAATAATTAGAATTTAAAGAAGCTTAAAAATGTTTCATCATATTGAGTTAAAATATCAGCTTCAGAGTACAAAGTTACACAGTTAAAATTTACGACACATTTTACGTCACATCCGAGAGTCGTTTCTGTTTTAAGGCTGTGTTTATTTTCGTAAAGGAACTGGATTTACTCATGTTGTTTCCTTCAGGCAGGAAGCTCGTTACGTAATTCTTTATATTTAGTATTTGATGAGTGTGTGTTTGTGTGGGTGTTTGTCGGTGAATGATACGCCGTTACACGCTTCCCACCTCTTGCTACTATTTAGGACGTTTCGTCACACTCTCCTGCTCCGTCCTCCCACTGCCTCCAACCAACCGTCCAACCGTCCTCCTGCTCAGGCACCAGAAGAGACCCGAGTGAGCATCATCTGTCACTGAGTCATGAGACGCTTATATGGGCATCAGACATTCTTAGAAACAAGGATATCCGCCTTATATAAGAGACTCATGAGCTGGACTGATGGTGTTTTAGAAGCACAGGACACGCAGGGGGAGCGAGTGTTTGGGACGATACTCCACCAAACAGTAGACGATAGAAATCTGAACGTTTTTTCGAACTGTTGCTCTATTCTTCAACTATTTCTGAGGGATTTCTGTTAAAAATCAGTTACTAAGTGTGGTCAAACATGCGTTCGCCATCACAGACTAATAGCATTAAAGCTCACCTGTCTCTCAGGTGTCTCTTGATACCTTATAAGTGGTCAGTTTTCTGCAGTGTTTCGTGCTCTGTAAACATCAGCAAACTCTGCTTCTAACTAAGGAAAATGTTCTCCATTAGGGGGCGATATAGGACAAATATGTCAGAGTTTCGTTGTGGCAGGATCAGGATCTGGATTTAACCAGGATTGTTTTTCGGGGTGTTAATAAATATGTTGAACTGCAAAATTATGTTTTTGGCCTAAAATATTTTTTATCTTTCATTCTGAACTATTTTTATGCCTCAAACACACCCGCTGCGTCTGCTTTGCAGCTCCACTCCGGATCAGATAGGTTTCCATTCAAGTCAATGTGTCAACTTTCACCGGATCCGTTCCGTTGCGGTTCAGCTGCGTGGCTGGTCCAACAGGAATTCCTAATTTTGCCAGATGCCGGAGCTGTGACAGGAAGTAGTACACGAAAACTACCTAAAAAGAGTCTCAGACTTTCAAAATAAAGCAAACTGTGTCAAAACTAGATCGTATTTAGCTTTACCAATGTAAGAAAACGTCACACTGAGCGAAGACACGCAATGAACAGGTTTGAGGTTTTACAGTTCAACACGAAAGAAGAGAGGCTTATTAATGGAGATGAAAGCGCGGGAATTCCTCGGTCTCGAGACTCCAGTTGTCTGTCAGTCCTGCGGCTTGTCGGACTGAACACGCAGCCGGTGTGAATTGACAAACGCAGTCAACACGCAGCGCAGCGGGGCTGCAACGCAGACGCAGCCGGTGTATTTGAGGCGCCCGACGAGCCCATTAACAGTCACACATGCTCCCATTACTGCTGACACTCCTCTGTGCAGATCTGAGGTGTGAAACAAATGGGACATTAAGAGGCAGCGACACACACACGCAGCATCCTCTGTTATCCCTTTGCTGCTAACGGGGAATTTAGAGGCGAGACATCTGAAGCAGTCAGAAAACATTCATCTGTTGAGCCGTAACAGATTTGGGATTTTAAAAAAAATGCTGCTTTGAGTTGTAACTTTTTGTCTGACTCTTTTTTGTGATGTTTTGTTGCATTATTACAAAAGGGACGTCTGATTGTTTGCGGGATCAGACATTTATTTTATTGCTTTCCTGGATGATTTCCAGGTCCTCCTTTGAGTCAGACTTCCAATTTAATTCTTCTTCTGAAATTAGTTTTTCTTTTTAAATCTTATCAACAAGGCTTTCCTGCAGCTGAGTTTGTTAAAACTACACCGCCCTCTGCTGGATCCGTTCATAATGACAGGTCATCCATTCCTTGGTTGCAGTTCTTGCTTTTCTCAGATGTTTCAGCCAGGAAATTAAAAACTATGAAATAAAACGTTTGACTGTGTAAAAACGGAGAATAAAGTGTGTCATCTTAAATGAATCCAGGCCTTCCTCCACACGTGCAAATCCAATTAGCAGCACCAGAGCAGTCGGCTCTCCCCCAGCTGATGCCTGACACATTTAAAGAGCCTCATGAAGAGCTGCACAGTTAATCATGAATGCTCCCGGATGACAAGACACACTGCATAACCTCCAGTGAACCTGTGGATCCTGGAAAAAAGAAGGATTCAGGCCCTGAAAACTGATGAGATTTAACTTTTTGTATATTTTGTTATTATTTTAGGGATGTTTGAATTGAATGGAGTTTGTTCGATAAAGACAAAATATTCATTTTGTACAGGATGGCGACAAAACATTGATGTGATTTCAGTTTATACTATGCTATGTTTATTTATTTAACCAGGGAAGCCTCATTGAGATTGAAGAGAGTCCAAGACAGCAGCAAGTCACACAACACAACTGAAAAATCAGCCATTAAAGCATTTACAACCAAAACATAATCCTCCAACACCTTCAGTCTACTTTTTAAAAAAATTTAAAGAGACCCAAATTCTCCTGCAACAGGTTCCACACTACAGGAGCCGCATATTTAAAACTTCTTTTTCCCATTTCAAGATGTACTTTAGGAACACGCAGCAAATATAAGTGTTGTGAATGAGAGAGAGCGAAGACTGTACGTTACATTTCCCACTGCAAAAAAACTTCAATCTAAGCAAGTGCTTTTTATACTTATTTCTAGTATAAATGTCATTTTGGACTTAATATGAGCCACATTCACCAGACCAGTCCAGAAACATTCTTCTAATCAGTCGTATTTTAAGATATTAAAAGACAAAAACAAGGTCTGAATAGCCTGTAACAAGTAAAAAAAAATCTGCAACTGGGGTAAGAAAAAGTTTTGAGTATTAAGACATTGATCCAAACTTAACAAGTATTTTTTTCTTATCCCACTGGCAGATTTTGTACTTGTTACAGGCAATTCAGACCTTTTGTCTTTTAATATCTTGAAATAGGACATGCCAATGATTTTGTCTTTGAACAGACAATGCAGGCCAACCAACCCAAGAATGCAAGTCATAACGATGAGTTAGAGCCTTAAGACTTGTGGTAAACCTCAGTGCTTTATGATATACAGTGTTTATGCATGCATGTATAAAACAACACCGAAGTCAATCAGGGGGAAGAAAGTTGTAGCAACAAGTCCCAATATATATATATATATATATATATATATATATATATATATATATATATATATATATATATATATATATATATATATAATTTTTTTTTTTTAAGAGATGATCAAAATAGACTTAGTCTTTCAGTGGTAGACTACAAACACACGAAGCAGCAGCTTCCAACAAATAATTATACATACATCACATTATACATATTCTGCCCCAGCCTGGCAGATATAAAATACTGTCCCTCAAAAAGGCTCAGATTCATTTTTTCTGTTTGAACTTTCACTCAAAGGATACTTTAAAACTGGACAAATAAACAAAACGTACGTTAGTCTCTCACAAGAGGCTCCAATACAACTCATAAAACTATGTAACACATCTCTCCAAGCATCAAATACGACGCACAAAAACATTGCGCTAGCTTGATGCTAATGTATACGGAAAATTCCATTGACATGCTAGCGGTTAGCATACATCGAACCAACTAGAATTTCAACTTTCATGGCAGAAACACATCGCAGTGACTCTATGTAAACAACACAGAAAACTCACAAATGACAAAATACTCACAGTTTTTTTTCCCCAACAGGAAGATAAAAGAAGACGTTCAGGCTCATGGCTGACTTCAAGGCAAACTCAATATTCCAAACAACTGAAACGCTGTCGTCACCACTTCCAAACACTAGATGTCCCACTTCAGTCAGTAACTTAAAACAAAATAATACACTTAAACAAATGTCCATGTAACAGAAGTCTTGTTTCCAAGAAGAACTGGAAATCAAAAAACGGGAGGAACTTCAGTTTCCCTTTTGTGAGGCACTTAGGAGTGAACTACCACAAGGCATGCTGGGATACTGGGGCCTATTGCAGTCTGTTCCTCTTATTTACCCTCCGAAAAGTGGTCTTCAAATACTTTTTGTCAGTGTCTTTGCTTGATGCACATAAGCTGACCACAACACAGCCACTCATTGTCTGATGTGGATGCAGACCTTCACCTGAGGAGAAGACAGAAAACATTCGTAATCAATTGAGTTTCATTCGTTATTCCACTTTTAAGCAGAGAATACTATAGATAGGATTACAGCGTGGCCTCACCCCAAGATCAGATAGACTCTTCAAATCTGAATCCTGCAGCTGGTTGAGACTCAGCTCCAGATTTCTCATACAGGAATGGATTGACTTCAGAGTTGAGGTCAGTAAAGTAGCGCTTTCCTCTGACAAATCGCAGAAACTCACCCTGTAAAAAGAATGAAACTTAAGATTACAGCGGCCTCGTTTGAAATTAACTGTAGTGTCAGAGCCCAAGAAGTTTAAGAATGAACAGTTTCAATACCATCTTCAAATACAAAGTGAGGTTTGAATAAGTCCAGGAGGAGTTTACTCATTGGATGAGGGTTTAGAAGATGTAACAACATTATTTTGCCTCAATGACCTCAACCAGTGAAGAAGAAAACAGACACCTGCATTTAAGCACCACTGCAATTTCCACTTTGTAAATATCTCTGCAACAAAGTTAAAAAAAATGGTTCCTGACCTCAGAGTCTCCAGTCTACAGTGTGGACTCTGTAGGAAACCACACAGCTGCTTCACTCCTGAATCCTGCGGGTCGTTTTCGCTCAGGTCCAACTCTCTCACATGTGAGGGGTTGGACAGCAGAGCCGAGGCCAGAGAAACAAAGTTGATGTCGGACAAACTGCAGACTCTTAATCTAAAAAAAAAAAAAAAGGAAAGGAGACGATACAGGATTTAACTCATGAAATTATGTTTCTTTCAAAAACCTGATGACACTGAGATAGAATAAACAAAACGGGTTACAATATGTAAAATGCAAACATGGATCAAAAAGAGGTTTCATTAATACAAAACACAACAACTCCTTCAGTAAAAAATGATGACTTCAGCTTTCATATTCTACAAGTGGGACATGTTCAAATGAAATTTAAAAAAAAAATATGTGGCTTGCATGTGGTTCATTATTAATCGCTGCAATGATGTTAACTTTGAGAAGATTTAAAGGTGATTTATTTTACAACAAAACTGAATTTTTACAATTTTAAAAGGAAAATAATACACATTTGAAATGACCCACCAATTCATAATATTTTTTGATCATTATTGTATTTACTTTAGAAAACATGACATTACATCCAAAGCAAATATAGTTATTTCAGGGATTCAGAGTGATAAAAACCGCACAATTAAAAAAAAAAAAAAAAAGAAAAAGGTTCCTGACCTCAGAGTCTCCAGTCTGCAGTCAGGACTCTCCAGAAAACCACACAACTGCTCCACTCCTGAATCCTGCAGCTTGTTTTTACTCAGCTGTAGCTCTCTCAGATATGACGGGTTGGTCTTCAGAGCTGAGCCCAGAGAAGCATAGCTGATCTCTGACAAGCTACAGAGACGCAACCTGCATAAAGATAGCTTCTTTTAAAAAATGAAATTAGAATAAAAGTTGCCAAAAATGTGAACACAAACAAACAGAATGCAAGTTAAAAATTGGTATACTACATGAAACCCATCAGAAAAAAAATGAATAAATTCTAAAGATCTTTTTAATTCATTTGTTTTGAGTGTAGAATATATATATAATTATTTTTCCTTAACTGACAGAAAATACAAAACCTTTTAAAAATATTGTAACTTGTTGAAATGCAGCTGTATAATTAAACAAATGTGATATAAATTATATTATCTGTTTACTGACTATTTTCTTATCCATGTATTGCTTGTTTGGATTTATTCCTAAAAAAAAGACAGGAAATGAAAGCCAAACCAAGCGATACAGAGGTTTAAAGGAAAAGTTAAATGTAAAAAAAAAACTGGTTCCTGACCCCAGAATCTCCAGTCTACAGTCAGGACTCTCCAAAAAACCACCCAGCTGCTCCACTCCTGAATCCAACAGCTTGTTTTCACTCAGCTCCAGCTCTCTTAGATGGGAGGGGTTAGACTTCAGGGCTGAGGCCAGAGAAGCAAAGCTGATCTCTGACAAACTGCAGAGACTCAATCTGGACAATGAACATAATAATAAAAAAAATCCCACAATTATACTCAAAAGATAAATCAAGTTTATAAAAACAAAAAAGTCTGGAGAGAATTTAACAATGTAAGTTTTTTTCCTGTTTAATATGGTTTTAAAAGTGTTACGCCACTCTGTTCTTCCACAGTCAATGGATTAAATCAGGGAAAATCATTTAGACTTCAGGTTACTCATTGTGGATCATTTTAGCAGCCTTGTGTCTGAAGTTTTCTGTCATCAAGTTTATGTGAACACAGACTTCTGAATAGTTTCTAACCTCAGAGTTTCCAGCCTGCAGTCAGGACTCTCCAGAAAACAACACAACAGCTCCACTCCTGAACCCTGAAGCTCATTTTTTCCCAGCTCCAGCTCTCTCAGATGTGAGGGGTTGGATTTCAGGGCTGAGGCCAGAGAATCAAAGCTGGTCTCTGACAAACTGCAGTCATACAACCTGAATTAAAAAAAAAAAAAAAAAAAACATTTTAGTTTCACATCGTAATATTTCTTCCAAGGATCTAAAGAAGGTTAGAGAGAGATTTAAACTGGACAAAACCTACGTAAACTGAAAGTTTAAATCAAAATTCCAAATAAGCTGAAATGGATTTCATTAAGATGAGAACAACACACATTTGCAATGATTTGAGAAATACCCAGGACATATTCTCACAGCATTTTTAAATAATTTGTTATAGTAACAGGGTTTTATAAAAATGTTGAAAAAAAAGTAATTTTGAACCATTTTTTACTTGGTATTTACTCTAAATAATATTTATTATAATACAAAATTAATAAAATAAAATTTTAAAAAATGCTAACAACACAAAGTTTCTAACCTCAGTGTCTTTAAGTGACAATGTGGATTTTCTAGAAAATTGCTCAACAGCTTCATTCCTGAATCCTGCAGCCTGTTTTTACCAAGGTCCAGCTCTCTCAGATGGGAAGGGTAGGAATTCAGGGCTGAGGCCAGAGAAGCACAGCTGATTTCCGAGAACCTACAGCTGTTTAATCTAAATAAAGAATAAAAAATTAATTTGACAAGATAATGATTAATCTCTTAGTTTTAAAGAGTGAAGAAGTTTAGAATAACAAAGCATAGATCACAATTTTACACTGAGAAACAAAACTGGACTGACGATTTTATACTTAACTGTGCAATTAACCTGTTGCAAATTAAAGTTGTGATATTGGAGATCTCCCACAAGGTTTCGATTAGTATTGTGCAACTTTTTCAGTGTACTGTTGTACAAACTTTTTTTAACTACCTTCCATACATTGATTTTAAAATGAGCGTACATCTCTCTTCGCATTTTTTTTTCAGCTTCAACGTTTGATATTTTGCCTTTTTCAAACTAAATTAACACTTCAAATGATTTGCAAACTATCAAGATCTGCTCTTCTCAACATTACACTTATCCTCCAAACTTTTTGGCATTAGGGTTTGCAGCTTAAGGATTTCTTTCTGTATTTTACTATTGTAGTGTTATCTGCACCTTAATGATGCTTAACGACAGTCATTCAACCATGAGGGGTTTCAATATTTAAAAATGATAAGTTACTGATTCTTGTGTTTTGTCTTGTGTTGTTCTTTCTTAAGTTGCAGTGCTGTGAGCTTTCAGGGCCACCATAATTATGGGAAAAAGAGGATAAAATCGGGTACTTGTGAGGTTAAGAATAAATCAAATATTATATACATTAAACAGTGGTTTCTAACCTCAGGGTCTCCAGATTACAGCTTGGACTCTTCAGAAAGCAACACAGAGGTTCTGCTCCTGAATCCGTTAGGTGGTTATTATTCAGCTCCAGCTCTTTCAGATGTAATGGGTTAGCCTTCAGAGCTGATATCAGAGAAACAAGACAGAACTCTGACAGTCCACAACATGGGGTTCTGAAATTAAAAAATAAATATAGGACAATGCATAAAGAATTTAAATCACATTTAATCACTCTTTAGTTTAAGTGCACAGCATTGAATCATCTTGATCACTGAATTTCCCTTGAGTTTAGAGGACCGACTTTACCCACTGAGTCACTTTTGATTATCTTTATGTGATCTTGTCCAGTAATCATCCAAATGCTAATACAACAGGCATTCAACTTTTCACAACAACACAGGTTAACAACACGCTGCTGGTCTCAGTTAAGTCTTCAATCAGAAAATCATTACTACATTGCTTGAAAAAGAGAGGATCCAAAACAGACCCCTGGGGAACCCCACATGAGAGAGAAGCACAGGAGGAGGATGGATTTCCAAGCATTACAGAGGCATTACTGAGCTGAGGTAAAAAAAAAAAAAAAATCAAGTATGAACCAGATTCTGCTGAAAGCAATAAAACCAGAAGTAATTATTTTTATGGGTTTTTCTTTTAGCACAATTTTATTTTCAACCCATCGGAAGATAGAATGAAATAAATAAGTATTAAGTCCTGAGGTTCCAACTGATCCCAGTAGAATCTGAGCACAGCTTAGTGCTCCGACCCAAATTTATCAATGTTTTTAATCCTGAAAATCAGTTAAAACTTTTAAACTTTTATCACAGAGTTGAACACCTGACCTCAGACTCTGCAGTCTGCAGTTTGGACTCTTTAATGCAGCAGATATTAGCTTCACTCCTGTGTCCACCAGGTCATTGTAACTCAGCTCCAGCTCTCTCAGGTGAGACGGGTTGGACTTCAGGGCTGAGGCCACAACTTCACAGTGAGTCTCCAGTGGATCACAGTCATGAAGTCTGTTATAAAGACATATTACAAGTTCTTATGACATAAAAAAATGCTGTTTACTTTATGTTTAACACTCCCTGTAAAGACAGCAAACTCTGCTGTTCATTTTCAGGTTCTGCATATCTTTGTACGTTTGAAGGCAAGGCAAGGCAAGGCAAGTTTATTTATATAGCACATTTCAGCAACAAGGCAATTCAAAGTGCTTCACATAGCGGCAAAACATATTAAAAGAAACAATTTAAAAATGAATTAAAAGAGCAAAAAATAATAAAATATAAATAAAAGAAAGTAAAATGGCAAAAAAGAAGGATAAAAGTCACAGTGCAGAATGCAAAGGTGTGCAAGAAAATTGATATAAAATGATTTGTTTAATTAAAAGCAGCTGTAAAAAGGTGAGTCTTCAACCTGGATTTAAAGGAGCTGAGAGTTTCAGCAGACCTGATATTTTCTGGAAGTTTGTTCCAGATACTTGGAGCATAAAAGCCGAATGCTGCTTCTCCATGCTTGCTTCTAACTCTTGGGACTGAAATTAGACTTGTTCCAGATGACCTGAGTGATCTTGATGGTTCATAGTGGATCAGAAGATCACTGATATATTTTGGCCCTAAACCATTTAATGCTTTATAAGCCAGCAGAAGTATTTTAAAATCTATCCTCTGACAGACAGGGAGCCAGTGTAGAGACCTCAGAACTGGACTGATGTGATCCACTTTCTTGGTGTTCGTGAGGACTCGAGCAGCAGCGTTCTGAACCAGCTGCAGCTGTCTGACTGATTTTTTAGGGAGACCTGCAAAGACGCTGTTACAGTAATCAAGTCTACTGAAGATAAAAGCATGGACCAGTTTTTCCAGGTCCTGCTGACACATCAGTGCTTTAATCCTCGACACATTCTTTAAGTGATAGTAGGCCGACTTTGTAACTGTCTTAATGTGTTTGTTAAAATTCAGGTCTGAGTCCATGATCACACCCAGATTTCTGGCATGGTCAGTGGTTTTTAACTTTAATGTCTGGAGCTGCTCACTGACTTTTAATCGCTCTGCTTTAGCTCCAAAAACAACAACCTCAGTTTTGTCTTTGTTCAGCTGGAGAAAATTTAGGCTCATCCAATCGTTGATTTGTTCAATACATTTAGCCAGAGCCTGTATGCGGCCATGATCGCCAGGTGACATTGTGATGTATAACTGTGTGTCATCTGCATAATTATGGTAACTGACTTTGTTGTTTTCTATAATCTGAGCCAGTGGGAGCATATAGATGTTAAACAGGAGCGGCCCCAGGATGGAGCCTTGAGGGACTCCACATGTTATCTTCATCTGCTCAGATGTAAAGTTACCTATAGACACACAATAGTCTCTGTCCAATAGGTAGGATTTAAACCAGTTGAGTGCTGTGCCAGAAAGTCCCACCCAGTTCTCTAGACGGTTCAGTAGTATGTCGTGGTCGACTGTGTCAAAAGCTGCACTGAGATCAAGCAGCACTACGACTGAAACTCTACCACTGTCAGTGTTTAAGTGGATGTCGTTAAACACCTTAACCAGAGCCGTCTCAGTGCTGTGATGAGGTCGAAATCCTGACTGGAAGATGTCAAAACAGTCGTTCATTGACATAAAGTTATGTAGCTGCTGAAAAACTGCTTTCTCAATAATTTTACTTAAAAATGGTAAATTGGATATGGGCCTGTAATTGTTCATCACTGTCTTGTCTAAGTTGTTCTTTTTTAACAGAGGTCTAATGACAGCAGTTTTCAGGGCCTGTGGGAAAACTCCTGAGGCAAGAGACAGGTTTACAATCTGTATTAGATCCGATGCCATGATTTCTGAGACTTTTTTGAAAAAACTTGTTGGCAGAATATCTAGACAGCAGGAAGAAGAATTTAAATGATGTATAATGTCCTCCAGGTTTTTATGGTTTATGGGGTAGAACTGGGTCATGGTATTTAGATTGGTTCTAGGTGGACACAACTCACATCCCAAACCCGATATTGAGGAACTAACTGCTTGTCTAATTTTTTTAATTTTTTCTGTAAAGAATGAGGCAAATTCATTGCAGGCCTTGATGGAATGGAATTCAGAGGCGACTGACACAGGGGGGTTGGTCAGCCTCTCAACAGTAGCAAACAAGACACGCGTGTTATGAAGGTTTTTTGTAATAATTTCAGAGAAAAATGATTGTCTGGCATCTCTCAGTAATGAATTATAAATTTGAATTCTGTCTTTGTAAATTTCATAATGAATTTGAAGTTTTGTTTTTCGCCACCTGCGTTCAGCTTTTCGACACTCTCTTTTTCCATTTCTGACTTGTGTAGAATTTCTCCATGGAGATCTTTTCCTACCCAGAATAACTTTCACCTTAGTGGGAGCAATGGAATCCATAACAGTTGAAACTTTACAGCTGAAGCTTTCTACCAGTTCATTGACTGAACTGCTCCAGGACAGGGGAGGTGTGGAAGAGAAAACCTGGTTAAAGATTTCACTGGTGTTTTCAGTAATGCACCTTTTTTGGATTGTCTCTGTTTGAATATTTGTGTGCACTGAGATAGTGCTCTCAAAGAAAACACAGGAATGATCAGACAGAGCAACATCAGTCACAACAACCTTGGAAATGTTCAGACCCTTGGAGATAAGTAAGTCCAGAGTGTGGCCCCTATTGTGTGTGGGCTCTGTCACATGTTGAGTCAGCCCAAAGCTGTCCAGAGTGAAACACAGTTCTTTGGTCCCTCTGTCCTGAGGGTTGTCAACATGGATATTAAAATCACCAACAATAATTACACTATCAAAATCAACACATATTGCAGACAATAGTTCACTTAGTTCATCAAAAAAGCTTGCACAGTACTTAGGTGGCCTGTAAATATTTATGAACATGGCTCGGGAGGAGGACTTCAGCTGAAGAGCCACATATTCAAAAGACTCAAAACCTCCTAAAGTTACCTGTTTGCATTTGAGGGAGTCATTAAACAAAACTGCAACTCCACCTCCTCTCCTGTGAACTCTGGCTTCACTAATAAAACTGAAGTTTGGAGGGGTTGACTCGATAAGAACAGCTGCACTGTTATTTTCACTCAACCAAGTCTCAGTTAAAAACATAAAATCTAGTTTTTGCTCATTAATAAAATCATTGATTAAAAATGATTTACCTGCCAAAGACCTGACATTTAGTAAAGCCATTTTTAGTGCCTTTGGAGCCTCAACCAATTTTTTTGGGACAAGCTGTGACTCACAGGAAATAGACACCAAATTTGATGGATTTATGGATCTACATATGTTCCTCCTTTTTCCCAGCTGAGTTCTCTGTTTTCCTCTGTTCATCACAGAGATTGGAAAGACTCCCTGAGATCCATAGGGCCCTGACTTTTCCTGGGTAAAAACATTACATATATCAGTGTTATAGCCTGGACCCGGCGCATATCAGTCAGACACACAGATGTGGTGATTCACAGGGGGTGGGGGAGCTTTGTGACTTTTGGTAGATGGAGGTTTCAGGCGCGGTGGAATGGGGGGCGCTGAAAGTTTGGGGAGGCTAGAGGGCAGGCGTGGTGGAAGGGGAGGGGCTGAAAGTTGGGGGAGGCTTAAGGGAGAGAAAGGGGGGGTTGGGCGTGGTGTCAACTGAATCCCAATATTGACAAGGTTTTTCATCCTATCAGAGAAATCCAAGAGTGGGGAGTCTGGGCTGGCTGGAGACAGTGAGGGGCTAGGTGGGGTCTGTGGAGTTGAAAATTTAAAGTCTCCAGTTGGGGGCAGGGAAGACTCCTGTTGCTGAGCTGTTGGGGATGAGGAGGGCTCCACTCGCTGAGATGAGGATGATGGTAATGAAGCTGAGGCCTCTGTCTGGGTCAGCACTCCTCCAGAGCGCCGTCTTATCCGTTGTTTTGGATTGTCTTGTATCTTGTCCTTGGCAGGGGCTGCTGGTGTCTGACGCACAAAATAAAAAATGTTAGAGCTGAGCAGCTGTACTCCTGATTTGTTAAGGAGGAATCCGTCCGCCTTAAAGAGATGTCTGCGTTCCCAAAAAATGTAGAAATTGTCAATGAAGTTGACTGATCGATCAGCACACGTATCCTTGAGCCACCTGTTAAGCATCATCAGTCTGCTGAATCTCTCATCTCCTCGTCGAACTGTTGGCAGAGGTCCACTCACATACACCTCAGTTTGAAGAGACCGAACTTTGTTGAGCAGATCAGTAAAGTCCCGTTTCAGTATCTCTGATTGTTGCTTTACAACATCAAGTGCTCCTGTGTGTATGATGAGAGATTTCACAGACGGATGTTCAGCAACAATCTTCAGAATTTTCTTTGAGATATCAGACACCATGTCGTTGGTAAAGCACAGTACTTTGGTATTTTTCAGGCTGCAGAAGCGTTTAATCTCTTTCACAGCTCCGTCACCCACTATCAGGGTTTGGGGCCCAGTAGTTAGCTCTTTCTTTAGCCTTTTGCTCTCTGATTTAGCTTCATACCTTTTTCTGGTGCTCGAAGACAAGCATTCTTTAGGGGAGTCCGGGTCATGTAGAAGTGGAGCAAATCTGTTTTTCAACTGGATCTCACAGTCTTGGTTTGGTTTGCTCTTACTTTTTGTTGTAGCCACTGTCCATGTCTGTTTTCTCCTTGGTACTGGGGTTGAAACAACACTCCTGGAGGACGGTAGTGGAGGCCAATCAGTTTCATCATGAATCTCTGGGTGCTGGATTCTACCTGTTAGCCTTCTTTCCAGGTCCCTCTTTGGCTTTGCTCCGAGTAAATTCCAAGGAGGGCTGGCTGATTTATTGCCGTCTACAGAGGCATCCTCTATCCTGGTACTGCTGCTTACCAGCTGTCTGTTAACCTGCTCTTCTCCACTGCCTTGGGTCATTGGAAGAGTGGTTTCATTCCCACATTGTCCATTTACCTCCGCATTCACTTCGAGCCGGTGAATTTTTGTTTCCAGGACTGCTATCTTCTGGAGAAGTCTGTGATAATCATCCGAGGAGAAGGGAGGCATCCTGATGCAATAACTGTAGCACAGGCTTGTGCGGTTGGTAGGCCGCCCTCGCGATGTATCAGGGAAGTCGAAAAATGTTTAAAAATGCCCCTTTAATCTCTAAAAACAAATGATAATCCCAAGACGTGTAGGTCTCCAGATGCCACCGCTATTTATTAATTGAGAAAAAAACTAGAGAATAAGCAAATACAAGCGGAAAAGTCCAAGCAGGGGAGAGAGCAAGCAGAAAAGCGTCTGCACAGTCGGAAAGCAGGAAGTCCTCCTTGACACTTTCAATCCTTGTTTGGATTTAATTTCAAAATTGAAAATATGATTACCAAATACATTTTGCAATACAAAAGTAAAACGCTATTCTAAGACTAAAAATGTGGAAGTGTTGACCTTAGAAGAAGCCTGTTTAAAATGGGTATTACATATGGACTTACCGAACCTTCCTGCAGTTCCTCACAGCTGCAATCAGTCGCAGCTTACCCTGCCGTGGTGCGTTGTACTTCTCCAGATCCAACTCATCCACTACCTCCTCTGACATCTGCAGCATGTGTGCAAGAGCAGAGCACTGGATCTCAGAGAGACTCTTCTCTTCTCTGTTCTCCGACTTCAGGAACTTTTGGATCTCCTCATGCACTGAGAGGTCATTCAGTTCCGTCAGACAGTGGAAGATGTTGATGCTTCTGTCAGGAGAGATATCATCACTGCTCATCTCCTTAAGACTGTATATGACTGACTCGACGATGTCTGGATTGTTGTCTGTCGGTCCCAGAAGACCTCCTAAGACTTTTTGGTTGGACTGCAAAGAGAGACCATGGAGGAAACGAACATACAGGTCCAGGTGACCATTCTTACTTTGAAGAGACTGCTCCATGGTGCTCCGAAGGAAGTCAAACAGCACATCTCCGATGTCTTTGTCCTTTGTTTGGAAAGCCTTCAGTACTTCTGTATTTCTGGTTGTGACACAGTGGAACATGTAGACTGCAGCCAGAAACTCCTGAATGCTCAAATGAACGAAGCAGTACACAGTTTTCTGGAAGATGACACACTCTGTCTTAAAGATCTCTGTACAAACTCCAGAGTACACTGAAGCCTTTGTGACTTCCAGACCACATCGCTCCAGGTCCTCCTCATAAAACATGATGTTCCCTTCCTCCAGGTGTTCAAACGCCAGCCTGCCCAGCTTCAAAAGATCTTCTCTGTCAGCCTCCATCAGCTCCTGAAGACTTGTCTCATGTCCCTCCTCATACTTCTGCTTCTTCCTCTGAGTCTGAACCAGCAGGAAGTGAGCGTACATGTCAGTCAGGGTCTTGGGCAGCTCTCCTCTCTGCTCTGTGCTCATCATGTGCTCCAGGACTGTAGCAGTGATCCAGCAGAAGACTGGGATCAGACACATGATGTGGAGGCTCCTGGACGTCTTAATGTGCGAGATGATTCTGCTGGACAGATCTTTGTCACTGAACCTCTTACTGAAGTACTCCTCCTTCTGGGCGTCAGTGAAGCCTCTGACTTCTGTTAGCCTGTCAACAAATGGAGGAGGGATCTGATTGGCTGCTGCAGGTCGAGAAGTGATCCAGACGAGAGCTGAGGGAAGCAACTTCCCCCTGATGAGATTCATGAACAGGACGTTGATTGTTGATGTCTGAGTGATATCAAACACATCATGAGGGCTGAGGAAATCCAGTGAGAGTCTGCTTTCGTCCAGTCCATCAAAGATGAACAAAAGTTTATGGCGAGCCAGCATCTCTGCTGTGACCTTCTGTAACGTTGGATGAAAAACATGGAGCAGTTTGAGAAGACTGTAGTGCTCATCTTTGATCAGGTTCAGCTCTCTGAATGAAAGCGGAATCACCAGACTGATGTCCTGGTTTTCTAACCCTTCTGCCCAGTCCAGAGTGAACTTCTGCACTGAGAAGGTTTTTCCAACACCAGCAACGCCGTTTGTCAGAACCACTCTGATGTGTTTCTGTTGCTCGGGGAAGGCTTGAAAGATTTCATGGCACTTGATTGGAGTGTCATGGCTGACCTTGATCCTGGAAGCGGTCTCAAGCTGCCTCACCTCATGTTGGGAGTTAACCTCTTCACTCTGTCCCTCTGTGATGTAGAGCTCAGTGTAGATCCTCTTGAGGAGGGTTCTACTTCCTGTTTCATCCGTGCCTTCAGTCACACGTTCACACTTCTTCTTCAGACTGAGCTTATGTTGACCTAAAACCTCCTGCAGACCACCTTTCTCTGAGGAAAAGATAGATATACAGAAAACATTACACAATCAGATGACTATTTCAACATTAAAAGATGTTTATTCACATCACAGAAAGTGCCAAAGGTTACAAAGTTAAGATTTTGCATCAATTGGGATTTAGTTCCTTCCTCAGTATTTTTTTCAATGCTGATCTTTCTGCACTTGGCAAATGCAGCTGTGTTCAGTTCAGTTGGGATTACGAGTTTAGCTGTATCATATATTACTTATAGCGTGCTCTAAATCACAGCAGACAAGATAATGTTCAGCAATGCTTACTCTGTTCTGTGTGGGAAAATCAAACAGAAAAAATACCCTGTGTTTGTTGGATGTGTTGAGTAGAGCAGGCCTCGAGTACATTCATGAAGTCTGGAGGGTGACCTATGTACCAGTCGCTGTGCCGAGACTGACGGCTCTGTCTGCTGGGCTGGACTCTGGAACACAGAAGGCATTCTAATTCATATCATACAAATATCTAAAAAAAAAACAACCTTAAGCCGCGTTTCCACCAAGCGGCCCAATCAGTAAAGTCTGATGCCTCAAATACACTGGCTGTGTCTGTGTTGCAGCTCCACTCCGCTGCATGCTGACTGTGTTTTTCAACTCACACCGGCTGCGTGTTCAGTCTGACAAGCCGCAGGACTTACAGACAGCTGGAGATGTGTGACCGAGGAATTCCCACGCTTTCCTCTCCATTAATAAACCTCTCTTCATTCATGTTGTGTTGTTAAACCTCAAACCTGTTCACTTCTGGCATGTCTTTGCTTATTGTGACGTTTTCTTGCATTGGTAAAGTTAAATACGATCTGGTTTTGACAAAGTTTGTTTTATTTTAAAAGTCTTGGGCTCTTTTTAGGTAGTTTCCGTGCACTACTTCTTGTCCTGCTCGATCTTCTCTAATCTGAATTGAGGCGTCAGAGCTCCAGCGTCCAGCAAAATCCAGTGAAAGTTGACACATTGTTTGAATGGAAACCTATCTGATCTGGCGCCGTTATGGAGCGGAGCTGCAACGCAGACACAGCCAGTGTATTTCATTTGTGATCCTGTTTGCGTTTCCACAGCCAACCATGCCCTTCTTGATGGGCAGCGTATAAGCCGAATGCTGATAGCTGCATCAGCTACATTATAGCGTGACAGCCATTGGCCATGGAGCGCTCAAACTCAACTTTATTTACAGTGGGGGAAATAAGTATTTGATCCCCTGCTGAATTTGTAAGTTTGCCCACTGCCCTGGGAAATTAACACACTCTAATTTTTATGGTTGTTTACTGGTTATAAGTATAGACAGAATATCAGTTGAAAATGCATAAAAACACGCAGTATAAAAGTTATAAATTGTTGTGCAATTTATCAAGTGAAAAAGTATATTAGTATCAGCAGGGGATCAAATACTTATTCCCCCCACTGTATATAGCACCTTTTATACTTGTATGCAGCCCAAGGTGCTTTACAGAACAACAAAAACACTGGATAATCATCGGTACGTGAGAAGAGTTCTAAAAATAGTAAAAGTAAAATCAGTGCAATAAAATAAATATAACTTGTAATAAATACTTATAGAATCAGTAAAAATACATAAAATAAATAAATAAATGAAAGAATTATAAAAATGATATTAACCAATTATGATAAAAGTAATAGTTCTGATAAAGGTGATAATACACTGTTTCGTGACGCCATTTCCAAAAAAAAGAGAAAATTATCTTATCGAAGCCGACTAAAGATTTAAGGGTTATGTGTTGGTTTTTTTTTATTACTGCTGTCGCACAGGAAGTAGAGATTCTTTCAACCAATCCATGAACTGCAGTGTTTCTAACTCCACCTTCTGGGGTCGAATCGGTATGTATGGCACCCCAACAGAAAGGTAGCAAAGAGTGGGTCGGTAATTTGTGGACCTGTCCTGGTTTTAGTCAAAGGAAACGACACAAAATGCCGTATTAAGAGAAGCCGAACTGAAGCGCTTAATGTTCCACAGATATAATGCAGAACTGTTGGATTAAACTAAAATGATCAAATAAATGACGTCAAGGTTTCTTACGTTGTTTCTGAGGGTCCAGGTTCTTTACTGAAGTCTGGAGGATGACCTATAGACCAGTCACTCTGCTCAGACAGACAGCTGGAAACCATGTGTCTGCTGGGATGAACATGAGATGCTTTTTTTAATTCACATCACAATATAATATAGACAATGTGAAAAGCCGGTTTTGATCTTAATCAAAAGTTTAAGCCAAAACATTACATATAAAAACACAAAATGAATGTGAATGCTTCAATAAAAATGGCATGAATCTGTTTTCTCACTTTGTGTTTGAAGGTCTAGGTTCATTACTGAAGTCTGGAGGATGACCTTTGGACCAGTCACTCCGCTCAGACAGACAGCTGGATACAGGAGAAGCTGCTCTCTGTCTGTTAAAATGAACTCTGCAACACACAAAAAAATATGCTTTTTATTCACATCACATGATTTCATCATGAGAAGAAGAATCTTAGATTTCAATATCCTCTGCTGAAGATGCAAAGACTTCATTTGTGTTGAAAATGTTGAGAGCAAAACATCCAATGTTTCATCACACAGGATCAACATTTAATTGTAAAAGAAAATTGGAGTGAATTAGGTGTCCTACTTTGTTTCTGGTGGTTTTGGTTCATTACTGAAGTCTGGAGGATGACCTATAGACCAGTCACTCCGCGCAGACAGACAGGTGGATACAGGAGAAGCTGCTCTCTGTCTGTTAAAATGAACTCTGGAACACACAAAAAAAGATGCTTTTTATTCACATCACATGATTTCATCATGAGAAGAAGATTCTTAATTTTCAATATCGTCTGCTGAAGATGCAAAGACTTCATTTGGGTTAAAAATGTTGAGAGCAAAACATCAAATGTTTCATCACACAGGATCAACATTTAATAGTAAAAGAAAAATGGAGTGAATTAGGTGTCCTACTTTGTTTCTGATGGTTTTGGTTCATTACTGAAGTCTGGAGGATGAGCTATAGACCAGTCACTCCGCGCAGACAGACAGCTGGATACAGGAGACGCTGCTCTCTGTCTGTTAAAATGAACTCTGGAACACACAAAAAAAGACGCTTTTTACACTATCACATGATTTCATCATGAGAAGAAGAATCTTAATGTTCAATATCCTCTGCTGAAGATGCAAAGACTTCATTTGTGTTAAAAATGTTGAGAACAAAACATCAAATGTTTCATCACACAGGATCAACTTTTAATTGTAAAAGAAAAATGATGCAAAGACTTCATTTGGGTTAAAAATGTTGAGAGCAAAACATCAAATGTTTCATCACACAGGATCAACATTTAATAGTAAAAGAAAAATGGAGTGAATTAGGTGTCCTACTTTGTTTCTGATGGTTTTGGTTCATTACTGAAGTCTGGAGGATGAGCTATAGACCAGTCACTCCGCGCAGACAGACAGCTGGATACAGGAGACGCTGCTCTCTGTCTGTTAAAATGAACTCTGGAACACACAAAAAAAGACGCTTTTTACACTATCACATGATTTCATCATGAGAAGAAGAATCTTAATGTTCAATATCCTCTGCTGAAGATGCAAAGACTTCATTTGTGTTAAAAATGTTGAGAACAAAACATCAAATGTTTCATCACACAGGATCAACTTTTAATTGTAAAAGAAAAATGGAGTGAATTAGGTGTCCTACTTTGTTTCTGGTGGTTTTGGTTCATTACTGAAGTCTGGAGGATGACCTATAGACCAGTCACTCCGCGCAGACAGGCAGCTGGATACAGGAGACGCCGCTCTCTGTCTGTTAAAATGAACTCTGGAACACACAAAAAAAGATGCTTTTTATTCTATCACATGATTTCATCATGAGAAGAAGATTCTTAATTTTCAATATCGTCTGCTGAAGATGCAAAGACTTCATTTGTGTTGAAAATGTTGAGAGCAAAACATCAAATGTTTCATTACACAGGATCAACATTTAATTGTAAAAGAAAACTGGAGTGAATTAGGTGTCCTACTTTGTTTCTGATGGTTTTGGTTCATTACTGAAGTCTGGAGGATGACCTATAGACCAGTCACTCCGCTCAGACAGACAGCTGGATACAGGAGACGCCGCTCTCTGTCTGTTAAAATGAACTCTGGAACACACAAAAAAAGATGCTTTTTATTCTATCACATGATTTCATCATGAAAAGAAGAATCTTAATTTTCAATATCCTCTGCTGAAGATGCAAAGACTTCATTTGTGTTGAAATGTTGAGAGCAAAACATCCAATGTTTCATCAAACAGGATCAACATTTAATTGTAAAAGAAAATTGGAGTGAATTAGGTTTCCTACTTTGTTTCTGATGGTTTTGGTTCATTACTGAAGTCTGGAGGATGACCTATAGACCAGTCACTCCGCTCAGACAGACAGCTGGAAACAGGAGACGCTGATCTCTGTCTGTTGAGATGAAATCTGCAACACACAAGATGCCTTTTATTCATATCACACAACTTTTTAACAACCTTAAGTCTCTTTAAGTCAGCCTCTTTCAACAAAATCTGGTTAAAGGGTTCACAAAGTTGCAGAAAAAAAACATTAAATATAAAAACCAAAGATTAAGAGGAATCAATAAAGTCTCTTACTTTGTGCCTGGAGGTCCAGGTTCACTGATGTCTGGAGGATGATCCTTAGACCAGTCAGTCCTCATAGACTCAACCTCGTCCTCATCTAACTCCATGAAGACATTCATCTTCTTAAGAAAAGGTAACACGTCTGTACAAGCGTAACACACACACACACACACACACACACACACAGTGAACCGAAAAACAGAAACTAGCAGGAAAAACTCAGACAAGTTTCTACATCCTGTCTTCTTTTTCTAACTTTCTCGCTTGTAGTTTGTTATTCCGCCATAACTTTAACTACACAGAGATTAATCGTGCTGTAAAGATACTCTGACCGTCGACGGTTAGCTGACTGAAACCGTTACGTGCGCCGCCCCAGGCTTCAGCTGTACCCGGTTGGCTCTTTTGACTCAACATGGAGTGAAAATATGAGGAAAACGCCGTCATCGCTCCTCCTCTCCTCTGACACACGAAACAAACAGTTTGTGGCGCACATAATCGTGGTAGTAGGAAGAGAAGACGTTTTACCACAACTGTTTACCACGACAGTCTCATATTGACATCGTAATACTCTTAATAAAAACGACGTGTTTGTAAACTCATAATGGCGGAGCTAGCTGCTCACTCTACAGTCTTCTACCACCACCCTCTGGTTGTTGCTTTCCCGTCCCTGCATCATTCAACAGGAAAAACTTTCAAAAGTGTTTGACAATGACACTAAATATACATGTTTTGTTGAGGAGTGACACTGAGGTGTGTTATTGTTATGAAACCATACATACTAATTTAAATGTACATTTTTAAAAGCATGATTGGTGCCATGTCCATTGGGTTAAGGAGTCATGATTTAGTGACGTTTTGAATTTGAACTAACATTTTTCTCCCGTTTTAAAGATCATAATAAAGTCAAGTGTTATTGTTAATTATTATAATACTTAAACAAAAAAAAATATCAACTTATAATTAAAAATAGCAGTCCCTTGATTTCATGTCACTTGTAAAAAGTTTTATTTTGCATCCCTGCAAAAATCTTCTTGGGGCAAGAGTTTTTTTCCATGAAGATTCTCACAGTTATTTATTTATTTATCTTCGAACAACCTTTATTTTATTTATGAACCTCCAGTGGTTAACCATAGACTGTTAAAAAAAAATGAAAATATTTATACAGTCTATGGGGTTAACGCCTGCATTTATCATTAAAAACAGGTCCATTTGACTACAGTCCCCCCACAGAAAAAAAATAACAGTTTGAAAATGTCACATTTTCCAAAAATCACTGAATTAAAAAAAACCTACCTACAGGAGGTTTATCTTAACTTTGAGCTAGCACAAGATTAGCAGGACTCATCTGGTTCTATATTACTAATCACTTAACGTAATCACCTAAGTATTTGTGTAAAACCCCATAGGTAAAACCATTGACTGTATATGTATTTATTTCATCTAAAGTCTGTGTAAAGAAAACTGTATGTATATACAAGTAAAAAAATAAAATACTAAATCAATGTCAACTGGCATTGACATATGATGATAAAAGACAAACTGTCTTCTAACTTTTCGTCATCAACATTACTGTTTCCTTACTTTGTACTGCACATTTGTGTAATGTAAAGGTATTTTGTGTATTTTTTTGTAAAAAACAGAAGATAAACTTGTAATTTATAGTATTTTTAATATAAGAAGCAATTAGATTCAAATTACAAAGCACAATATTTAAATAATCATGACATAGACTCATGCATAATGCAGTCCATATGTTAGAGTATTGTGTTCTTCCCCTATTTAACAGTCACTCCTGAATGAAGCTCCATCCAGGGGTGTTGCCACCGGGGTGACTGGGGGTGGCACTGGCTACCCTGCCTGGCCACCCAGAGCTGTCAGGCAGTTTTTATGCCTATGAGAAGACGGATTGTTTGGACTATTTAGAGGGAAATGAGGATGAATAAACAGTTGTTTGCAATTTGTAGTGTTTCATTAAATTAAATTTGTGTTAAATAGAAATTGAATTGTATGGAGTTAGCGCTAGCAAAAGCAAGGTGTATGGATTATTTGTGGCAAAGAAAAGGTTTTACTTCTGTGTGCCACCCTTCTACAGTCTGTGCCCCCCCCAAAAAAAAATTTTTTAAAAAAATTAATAAATAAAAATAAAAAAATAAATAAATAAAATGCTCCAGTCAACACACATCATACACACACACACACACCACATGCTGATGCTTCAGCCTCTCTGGATCGTCAGAAGGAAGCTGATCCTGTACAAACACACCCACTTTTCCAATAGCTTGCACTCTAACAGAGATCATTACAACAGAAGTCACAAGTTAGTGTTTTTTTTTTAGTTATCTTTTAATTGGGACAAGCAGAGTATATTTTACATTTCAAATAGCTTTAATTACACAACAGACTTCCTTTCTCCTTTTATAGGTAATTATCCATTGTTTGTCCCCCATTCTGCTGGGCCTTGGAAAAGACTGGTTTTTCTTTCTTTTTTTAATGGATCATTTATTACATAGTAATTCAAAGAACCAGTGAAGCAAAAAGAAAAACAAGAAAAAGAAAGAAAGAAATAGGGTATGTTTTCACTATTCACAAGTAAAGTCAGTTTTAGTCTGAAATCTGCATGCTTTATATACTCAGTCTATTTACCATATTATATTACACATTTCTTGTTGTACTTAAATCCTATGTATAAATTCCATCCATTCCTCTATGGTGGGTGGTTCTACTCTTAACCATTTCCTCATTATGGCTTTTTTACTTGCGGCCAATAGCATGCTGAGTAAGTTTCTGTCATTCATGATACAATTTCCAAATAGAAAGACCAGCAGAGACTTTAATCCTGTTGTTCTCTTTTTGTTTACAGAAACATGGCTGAATCAAACATGGACCTACACATACCGACCTCACAATTTTGAGTGCACAGTGTGGACTCTTCTGAAGATCAGATAGCAACCACACTCCTGGACCCTGAAGCTCATTTTTACTCAGCTCCAGCTCTTTCAGATGGGAAGATGGGTTGGATTCCAGGGCTGAGGCCAGAGAAGCACAGCTGATCTCGGACAAACTGCAGTCAAACAATCTGAACAATGAATAAAGCACATTAATTAAAAAATAAAATGTACTGGTTTAAAGTAAAATAGTTTTTATAAAATATACTTCAGACCTGATGACCTGGTAGATTGTACATGCTTTTTAAAAGCTCAATCTCAAAACAATTAAACCTGGAGGTCAAAATATGTTTCACACAATTGAAAGATAGTTCCAGGCAGAGTTACAATCTTACACAATTAATTTGAACCCTTAACTGAGAGGTGACCAACTCCGCCACTGAGCCACAGCCGCCTCCTGAGTGAATGAAACAGCACAAAGATTTGAAATAAAAATGATCTCACCTCAGAGTCTCCAGTCCGCAGAGTGGATGCTCCAGAAAACCACACAGACACTTTACTCCAGAATCCTGCAGCTTGTTTTTACTCAGTTGCAGCTCTCTTAGATATGATGGGTTGGTCTTCAGAGCTGAGGCCAGAGAAGCACAGCTGATCTCTGATAAACTGCAGAGATTTAATCTGGATATGGACACAGGATGTAACGTTAAAGTATAATGTTGTGTTTGAAAACGTATAATGTTCCCAATCTGGTAAGAGACACAGATCTTTTATAGTATTCAGACCTCAGAGTCTCCAGTCTGCACAGTGGACTCTTAAGAAAACCACACAGCTTCTCCACTCCAGAATCCTGCAGCTTGTTTTCACTCAGCTCCAGCTCTCTAAGATGGTAGGGGTTGGACTTCAGAGCTGAGGCCAGAGAAGCACAGCTGATCTCTGACAAACTACAGAGACTTAATCTGGATAAAGAACAAAGGAAGTAACTTTAAAATGTTTCCAGCGAAAAACAGTTTAATCCTTGCCACTGCTAAGAATTTCTTAGTTTACTGCCAACTCTAAACAAAGCTGACATGCCACTTTTTTGGGTAATTTAAAATGTTCAACTTAACCTGACATTTCGTGAGTGTTTTTTTGCACTTAAACATCATAAGAGGTACATGCTTTGCCAACTGGACCTCAGATAACTGCTACAAATGGTGCATAACTCTTGATTCTATTAGTGTCTAAGATCCACTCATTGTCATTTCCCTACTCACGGTCGACTTTGTCCAACAATAAACCTTTTGTCTTAATTTTAGTGTCAACACTATCGTCACATCCTGTTTATGGGAGAGCAGAAGTTAAAAATGGTTTCTGACCTTAGAGCCTCCAGTTTGCATCTTGGATTCTTCAGAAAACTGCAGAGAAGCTTCACTCCTGAATCCTGCAGAAAGTTTTTACTCAGCTCCAGCTCTTTCAGATGGAAGGGGTTAAATTTGAGAGCTGAGGCCAGAGAAGCACCGCTGACCTTTGACAAACTACAGGAACTCAATCTAAAGGAAAAAGAAAACATTTCAAAACACAATTTTCTTCTTGAAAATGTTACAGTGTTAAATAAAATGCTTGAATGAAGAGGATTAAGAATATAGAAAAGTTAAAGCAACTTAACACAACAGAATGGTGTTTTTTATGTGTAAAATATGTTAAGAAGAAAAGACTCTTATTCCCATCACTAACATGCTGATACCATAACAAAGAGTCCCTGACTGCTGTTCTTTAACCTTTCAAGTGTAATATGTGTTGAGTCATGTTCTACCACGGTCTGATGCTGAAGAACTCCCAGTTTTGGTGGAGATCTCAAAATATCACAACTAGCAGATAACACGACAATAATTCATGGGTGAAAAAAAATGGTTCCTAACCTCAGGGTCTCCAGTCTGCACAGTGGATTTTTTAGAAAACCACACAGCCACATTACTCCAGAATCCTGCACGTTGTTGAAAGTCAGCTCCAGTTCTCTCAGATGTGAGGGGTTGGACTTTAGAGCTGAGGCCAGAGAAGCACAGCTGATCTCTGACAAACTGCAGTCGTACAATCTGAACAAAAAAACAAAAGATTTGTATTAAAATATCCTGTTTAATCTTCTGCAACAGCTAAAAACATCCACATTGTACTGTCCTTCAGATATCTTTATAGTGTTTACATGATTTACAGCAAAAAGAAACCTTTGATTTTATGGTTCCTGACCTCAGAGTCTCCAGTCTACAGTGTGGACTCTCCAGGTAACCGCAAAGAAACTTTACTCCAGAATCTTGCAGCTTGTTTTCGTGTAGCTCCAGCTCTCTCAGATGGGGGTTGGACTTCAGAGCTAAGGCCAGAGAAACACAGCTGATCTCTGACAAACAGCAGTCATTCAATCTGAATAAAGAATAAATGATACAGATAAAACACCAGTTAAACCAGATCACATGTCTAGATGTTTTGAATTTGCAGATTTAGGCCAGGGAGAAGCAGGAGTTACTGATGGTGACAAACTGTTGTCTGTTGGAGAGGTAGGAGTGGAACCAGGAGAGAGCTGTGTGAAAGGTTAGGAGGATGAGGATGCTAATGAGAAACCTTGCATTTTTCAGTAAACCCATGCCAAACCACATTCTGCACATATTACAACAGCATGGCTCTGTAGTAGCAGAGTCTAGGTGCTAAACTGGCCCGCCTGCAGTCCCAACTTGTCAATCATGGACAATATTCAGTGCTTCATGAGGTGAATGTATAACAAAGAAGAGCACATACAGGACTGACCTCAGAATCTCCAGTCTACAGTTTGGACTCTCCAGTCCAGCGGCTAACATTTTTACTCGAGTATCCTGCAGCAGGTTGAGGCTCAAGTCCAGCTCTCTCAGATGGGAGGGGTTGGACTTCAGAGCCGAGACCACAACTTCAAAGTGAGTCTCTAACAGTACACAGTTAGAAAGTCTACAATGACACAAACAGAACAACTTTTTATGAAAGAGGACACGTATGTAACACATAATCACTGTTTTATAACTTAAACCCAAATTAAGCTCAAGATACCAGTAAACCAATGTTCTAGTCCTAGTCTTCATATCGTAAGGGTTGAACTGCTACACCCCTATAAGTTTATCACATCTGGACTTACCGAGCCTTCCTGCAGTTCCTCACAGCTGGAATCAGTCGCAGCTTACCCTGCCAGGAAGTGTTGTACTTCTCCAGATCCAACTCATCTACTACCTCCTCTGACATCTCCAGCATGTGGGCCAGAGCGGAGCACTGGATCTCAGAGAGACTTTTCTCTGATCTGTTCTCTGACTTCAGAAACTCTTGGATCTCCTTGTGCACTGAGAGGTCCTTCAGTTCTGTGAGACAGTGGAAGATGTTGATGCTTCTGTCAGGAGCGATATCATACCTGGTCATTTTCTTCAGGTTGTAGATGACTCTCTGGATGATCTCTGAACTGTTGTCTGTAGGGCCCAGTAGACCCTTTAAGAGTCTGTGGTTGGACTCCAAAGAGAGACCATGGAGGAAGCGAACAAACAAGTCCAGGTGACCATTCTTACTTAGAAGTGATTTTTTCATTTCTCTCTTTAGAAAGTCATCCAGGGGTGTGACAAGGCTATCATCTTGACCAGAAACCATGAAGCAATTCTTTGACAGTTTTTGCTTGAAATCCTTGATTTTGTCCCCTTTAAGGAAAGCTTTGATAACTTTTCCTTTTTTCTTTGTGTAACAGTGGAACACATAGACTGCAGCCAGAAACTCCTGAATGCTCAGATGAACAAAGCAGTACACAGTTTTTTGGAAGATGACACACTCTGTCTTAAAGATCTCTGTACAAACTCCAGAGTACACTGAGGCCTCTGTGACATCCAGACCGCATTGCTCCAGGTCTTCTTGGTAGAACATGATGTTCCCTTCCTCCAGGTGTTCAAACGCCAGCTTGCCCAGCTTCAGGAGAATTTTCCTGTCTGCTTTAGTGAGTTTCTGTAAACATGTCTTAGGCCCCACATTATATTTCTGCTTCTTCCTCTGAGTCTGAACCAGCAGGAAGTGAGCGTACATGTCAGTCAGGGTCTTGGGCAGCTCTCCTCTCTGCTCTGTGCTCATCATGTGCTCCAGGACTGTAGCAGTGATCCAGCAGAAGACTGGGATCAGACACATGATGTGGAGGCTCCTGGACGTCTTAATGTGCGAGATGATTCTGCTGGACAGAGCTTTATCACTGAACCTCCTCCTGAAGTACTCCTCCTTCTGGGCGTCAGTGAAGCCTCTGACTTCTGTTAGCCTGTCAACAAATGGAGGAGGGATCTGATTGGCTGCTGCAGGTCGAGAAGTGATCCAGACGAGAGCTGAGGGAAGCAGATTCCCCTTGATGAGATTCATGAACAGGACGTTGATTGTTGATGCCTGAGTGATATCAAACACATCAAGAGCGCTGAGAAAATCCAGTGAGAGTCTGCTTTCGTCAAATCCATCAAAGATGAACAAAAGTTTATGGCGAGCCAGCATCTCTGCTGTGACCTTCTGTAACGTTGGATGGAAAACATGGAGCAGTTTGAGAAGACTGTAGTGCTCATCTTTGATCAGGTTCAGCTCTCTGAATGAAAGCAGAATCACCAGACTGATGTCCTGGTTTTCTAACCCTTCTGCCCAGTCCAGAGTGAACTTCTGCACTGAGAAGGTTTTTCCAACACCAGCAACGCCGTTTGTCAGAACCACTCTGATGTGTTTCTGTTGCTCGGGGAAGGCTTGAAAGATATCATGGCACTTGATTGGAGTGTCATGGCTGACCTTGATCCTGGAAGCGGTCTCAAGCTGCCTCACCTCATGTTGGGAGTTAACCTCTTCACTCTGTCCCTCTGTGATGTAGAGCTCAGTGTAGATCCTCTTGAGGAGGGTTCTACTTCCTGTTTCATCCGTGCCTTCAGTCACACGTTCACACTTCTTCTTCAGACTGAGCTTATGTTGACCTAAAACCTCCTGCAGACCACCTTTAGTTCAAGGAGAAAAGATGGCAGTGCACAATCAGGTGACTTATACTATTTCAGGACAGATCAGTGAACAAAAACATAAAATATTAAAGGTTAAAAAGTCCACTTAGCGTTACAGTTAATGCAGACAAATACTTTCATTGTTCTCAGTCATTTAGTTGAGACAAGACAAAAAGTACTCTTTCAGCGTTTTGCTGTCCCGGACCTAACTTTTTTTGAAACTTTAAACAGGATCTAATAAATCATTTTTGATTCTTTTTTATTATTTACTTGTATTTTCAATAAAAATGCTTAAGTGATTTCAAACCATCAGATTCTGTTTCTTGTTTCAGATATGACGAAATCAGCAGATTGTTGTACAGTCTTACTTTGAAGTCTTGTAGTCTTTATGGATCTTTCTCTACAATGGAGATAGGAGAAGTCTGATGAACCAGGCAGGGCTCGGTACGAGTCGAGACCCTTCCTGAAGAACCAGTGTTGACAGCTGGTGAAGGCTGGCTTCTTTAAGACACCCTTCTCCTCATAAACAGAAATCCTTGTCCTCTCTCTGTGAAGACAATTTTTGGATAGCGAAAATGATTTGCATAATTTAAGCGTACAATGAAGCACATGACCACGCACTCAAGAGGATCATACAGAGCAGTGATTGTATTTCTTTCCAGGATCAGCATTCTCAAACTACAGTAAATATGAGAGTTGTTTGAACTCTTTTAATCAGCTTACAATAAACCAAGTAATCTGCTTTACTCTGTTACAAGTTTAAGAGAAAACATTCAATACTGAAACACAAAATTTGACTCTTACTTTGTGTCTGTGGGTGGAGGTTCATTGCTGAAATCTGGAGGGAAAATTTTGGACTGGTCACTCTTTAGAAATAAGCTGCTGACCCCTGGAGACTCTGCTCTCAGCCTGCAGAAATAAAGTTTGCAAAACTGAATACTTAAGATCATCAAATTCTTTAATTTTGATTGAATTCTGTATAAAGTCTTAAATTACATAAATATTAGAAGGATCAAAACCAATGCAGTAATGCTGCTGTGTACTTTTGTTCTTTTATACCTCTTAAAAGCAGGGTTGGTAGTCTAAAAACTTGAATGTAGCATCTCCTCAGGACTCTGTTTAGTCCCCTCCCTTCCACACTTTGAGCTCCTCCAAAACAACGCCCCCGTTCACATGCACGAGCGCCGCTGATTCGAGAACATTTGATCACGACTGATTCAAAACCACAGACAAAACTGGTCCTCAGCGCGTCATTTTGTTTGTGCTATGTTTTCAGTAATCAGGTAGTTTTTCTGCCATTCGCCAGCGTACATGGATCCCTCTTGGTTATGGGTATTGAATCAGAGCTAGTGCAGGCCAGTACATGTAAATGTACAGGCAGGAGACGGGCAGAATGACAGGACAGGATTTGATTGGTTTAATAAATTGGATCCTAATCGCCAGGATTGGTTGGCGTTTTCCCAAGTTTACTCCTGCTGTAGACCGGAGATATTTTTCGCCCTGTTTTAAGAACACATCATGCATTTTAACCAGTATAACAAAAAGTGTAACTAAATCTGATTACCAACCCTCCCTTTAAATATCTCTTCATATAAATAAGGGAAAATTAGGCAACCTTTTATGGAGTAACGACCGAAGTAAAACCAACAATCAACATGAAAGATTTTCATTAAACTGAAATCAATTAGAATTCTTACTTTATGTCTGAGGGTGGAGGTTCATTACTAAAGTCAGGAGGGAAATCTCTTGACCAGTCACTCTTCAGAGATAGGCACCTGGATAAAGACTCAGCCTCCACAAAATCACCCATCTTGTGACACAGCTCAGAACGTGAGAACAGGATGGATACCTAGAAAAACAAACATTAACACAGAGAAAGCGAGTTTAAGATAACCATCTACAGCTCAACTTCCTTACTTACCGACACCCCTCCCCCCTCCATGTTAATACTTTAATGTGTCGCAGACTATGGTCGCAGATGGACGTGTGTGTGTGCTATGTTCTTTCTAGCCTCTGCAGAACACAGTTCAACATTTAAATGATAAAACGTCGAATGAACACTCACTCAGCCTCATTCCTTGTTGTCGCTTTCTCGTTACAAAATGGGACCTGAAGAGAAGTGCTGAATACTTTCACTTTCACATGCATCCCCTCGCCGTTCACGGGAAATGAGTTGATGTTACAAGAAATGGTGAGAGCGACTTCCTGTTGTATAGTCGTTGAGAGCGAATTTATACCTACAATCCAGATTTACCATAACAATTTTGATTGAAATGTCATATTTAACATTAAGGGTGTCGAAATCGTTGGTATATTTGTTACAACTATAATTAATCATGGTATTTCAATGTTGGGCTGAATGTAAAAAGTGACAATGAAATATTCACGCCTGTTTTTTTAGAGCAGAATGTGGTGAAACGTAACGTGAAACGTTAACGTAATACCCCAAAAAGCTTACGTTTATTGTTTATTTAAAATCAGTCAATCAATATTTATTTATATCAGACTACAGCACAAAAAACGTTATCTCAAAACGCTAACGATTACCTGTTGAGTTTAAAGTTGTGAAAAATATACAGTTACATACAGTTTATGACAGAAATATAAATAAAAAGAACGTTTTAACTAGTTAGTGCTGCCAGTATTATATAAAAATGTGAACCCTGACTCATATTTCCATTGAAGCCAATCGTCGAAACCACAGACTGTGTAATACCCACTGACTGTATAAAATAACATCCCAGGGCACTGTTTATTTTAATGAGTTCAGTAATGTTTGGGCGTTGAGCAATAATACGCATGCGCCAAACCGAATCAGGATATCAAATAAATTTAACTGCAACAACTCTCTTTAAGTACGAAAAAAAGAGAAAAGGATGGAACAAATCAGGTTTGATCCCATCTAATTAAAAAGGGGACAATATTTCCTTTTTCGTTAATGACAAAGGAGACACATTTTTCCTGGACTATTTAGTAAAAAATAAAAACCTACAATCAACGGTCAACCCAGCACAGTATAGAATAACCCGCTCCATCTCTGACAGGTGCAGCCATAATAGTTTGAATAGGCTATTTGTACGTCTGTGCCTCTGCAGTACTACTTACCTAACACTTTGAAGGTACGGTTTGTACATTTTTATGTTATGTCTCCTGTAATGTGAAGAGTTTTATGTATTCTTTACTTGTCTCTGATTTTATTCAGCCACATCGAAGATACTCATCTGAAAAATACTGGATGTGACTTTCTAGCTTGCTTTGTGTTGCACACAATAATAATAATAATAATAATAATAATAATAATAATAATAATAATAATAATAATAATAATAATAATAATAATAAACATTTTGGTGTATTAATTAAAAAAGAAAAAAATACTTTAAAGAGTATGATGGTGAAACTCATTAGGTTAAATGATACAATAATCAAGTAGGGTCAACCTTTTGTGAGATAAGTAAAATAGGACAAAATTGAGCTTCAGGTTTGCACTTTAATGGATAAACAGAAGATGGCGCCACCTACACACTGAATTGAAGATTCTTTATTACCTGAACCCCTTCACTTTAAGAAACTAAGTGAAATAAGTGTCTTAAAATAAAGGAAAAACATTTATGGTGCATCCGTTAACGTTTTTAATGAAAAAAATTAAAGATGTTTTCAAGAAATTATCTTTTAAGCCGTAGGATTTGGCTGAAATGGATGGATTGCAGGTACCTGAGAAGGAAAGATGGGAGGCATTATTTCCTCTCTCTGAGACTGTGAGTCCTCACTGCAGACAGCAGAAACATGAATAATTAACCAAATTAAAATCTATTATTGATTCAGATTGTGTTTCAAAACTTTTTTTAATTTCTTACCTGACTGATTCATCAGGAACTCAAACTGAAGATTAAAATGAGATTTACAATGAATGAATCATTTATGCTGAAGATACTCGAAAATGAGAATCCATTTCACATTTTGCCAATCACAGTGTTATTATTTTGGCAAACTTAAGACTAAAATCTGTTTTATTTTTCAGCTTCATACTGCTGAAGGAAGACAGGGAGTCAGATGATGATGAGATGGTTCTGAGTTAGATCCAGAGGGAACAACTGAAAAATTTAGATGTTGGATTTTGTTAAAGGTTACACACATGCAAATGGGTTCATTGTGTTAAAACGAAGCACCAACAAAGCTGTGTTCAAATCCTGTTGTTGAGCTATTTCTGGACATTTCAGCAACTTCATTCCTTCATTTCTTTCACAAACGGTACACCTACAACACTAGAGTCCAATAAATCCTCAACTTGGCGATTGATATACACAATTAAGAGAGGAAATGGGACGTGAAGGCCCTTCCCCCTCTCAGTTCCCATGATGCTCTTTGCTCCACTGGTTTGAAACAGAACAAATATGGTGTAGGCTCTGTTCAGTTTGCCTGTCAAAAATGGAGCCTCCTTTTGTCTTGTTAAAGGTCTCTCTCTCTCTCTCTCTCTCTGTGCGTGTGTGTGTGTGTGTGTGTGTGTGTGTGTGTGTGTGTGTGTGTGTGTGTCTGTGTGTCTGTGTGCTTGTGTGATGTTGGGCTAATAAGCTGTGTGGTTCACCTGAGTCCCTAAAGCCTCAGGACAGACGTCCAGACGTGTGTCTGAATAATTTATAGCTTAAAAAAATATCACAGTTCAGTCTTCAGAATTCGTCGATCGCTGTTTCTCCGCTGTTCTTCCTTTTCCGATACCTTGATGTAATTTGATAAAAATAAAAAAATTATGCCAGAGGAGGTCTTAAATTTTTATGGCATCACTTGTTCCAATAGAGAAATAAATTAATCAGACCAATATCGTGTTTTTGTTCAATGCTGTAAACATGTTTAGTTTTGCTGTAACAATCTGCTTTTTTGAATTGGTGTGTATGTGGCTTCCAGTACTTCTGGAGCCAGTTTCTAGTGGACACTTGAGGAACTGCAGGTTTTAGCACCAGTACATACTTTTCATATTTTAAGACTGGAGGTTTTGGCTTGTCCTGAAAAAGTTGCTGAATATCTGATGGTAAAACTTCAAGGCAAGATACATCTATCAGCTTGGCTCAGCTGATATTCACTTCAACGTATTTATAAACAATTTGTCATAAAAGTAAGTGAATAAGACACTTTGAATCCCTGAAGGAACCCATAAAATAACATGACTGGGTATGAAAAGGACACTTCAGAGATGCTGGGTCTCTCAGGATTGGGAGAGGTTCTCCACTCTCTGAAAGCAGGGGCGTATCAAGTCATTTAAGGGCCCAATGCAAACCCATTCATTGGGGCCCTCGACACAAGATTTTGAATAGTATTTTTCATCAACTGAAAGGTATGAATTTGTTTCTTGAACTATATGGAGTCATGAATTAAGACTTAAACAATAATTATTGCTTTAAATCGAAGAAAACTTTATCTAACAGTTTTTTCATAATGTAAGTACACCTCTGTGTGAGAGACTGTGTGAGCAAATAGTTCAACAGTGTCAGAATAATGTTCCTCAGAGAGACTTGAATAAGAAATACTGAAATGGAGGCATGTAAAAAAAACCTTTATATTCTAATATAGAGTTTTCACATTAAAGTCTGTTTTATGCTGAATATTTAAATTTGATGCAGAAAAACTAAAGTGGGGAAGAACTCTGAGGGTAAAAGTGTTAATGTTAAGAACACACAGCGACAGTCTCCTCTGAGGTCGTGTAGCAGAAAGAGATCATAGTGAGGAAGTGACATCAGTTCAGGTGTGACAAACCAAACACACTGAGACGAGCCGACTGTCACACATGAACCAGATTTGAACCTCGAACATCAAGAGCCAGGACTGATCGCACATCCCTCCATCCCAGCGGGAGAGGACGCCTCGGAGCAGAGAGGGTGTGTGTGTGTGTCAGCCAGCATAACTGCACACAGTATTTCCATAGTGTGTGTGAGTGTGTGTGTGTGAGTGTGTGTGTGTGGAGGAGATGAAAGGGATGCAGACTGGCCTCGGGCTCCAATTAAAAACAGGCTGAGGTTGCCATGGTGATATAGGTGAACTGCAGCACTTTATGAAATATTCGTGTGTGATGGACAGTTTACACCTCCAGCAGAGAACAAATTGTTCTGTGTGCGTGATTCAGGTGTTAAAACTTTAATGTGATTGCTTTGTTTTCAACCTGGTTCTTCTTCAGTGAAAATGCTTTTAACACTTGAATCCTTAAAGGTACAGTGTGCAGAAATAAGGATATTGACCAATAACAAGCGGTCGAAATCTAAATTGAAATGCTCCCTTACTCACCCCTCTGTTAGTAAAGCTACGGTGGCCTTTGTGGACAAGAAGAAGAAGGTTTTTGCTTTCAAATGTCGAGTACAAGAACAACTAATGTCTTCTTCTTCTTCACTTTCATGAAGAAGGCGTGATGGAATTGGAACAAGAGTAACTAGTTCAGGAAGTGAGAAGATAAACTGTGGATCTGATTCAAATCCAGAGTGAGTCAACAGAAAAAAAAGAGTGGTTATGTTACTGTAATCCTCATTTTTACTTTTTGTAGAATTTTTTCATACTATAAAAAAGTTCTGTGTAGTTTAAAACGATTGCTTCTCCTCCTCCTCCTCCTCCTCCTCCTTCTTCTTCTTCTTGCAGGCAGAAGCAGTTTTACCAACGGGGGAAGTTCAATTTTAGTATTTTATTTTTTTAGTGTTTGTTTCTCTGGTTACTCAGTCAGTGAAGAAAAAAACAGTTTCCTTCTTCCTTTTTTGTCTTTAATGCTTCCGCTTTCTCTTCCCTTTTCTTCTTGTTTATATAGTTAAGGCACACAAGCATGGTTCCTCCTGATGGGAATCTAAACCCACATCCTGAATTGACAGATACTGAAATGAGCAGAAATCGTATTATGTAACACTTCAAAGTCTTCCTCTTTTAATTTTAGTCTAGATACAAACTCCAGGAACTTTTCCCTCACATTGTGTTGGGGAAATGTGTATAAATGTCCGCACAAAAATATGGACGACATGACAGCTCCCACAAAAGTGAAGCCACATACTTTAGAGCTCCCCCTAGTGACGAGCTTCAGTTGACATGGTGCATGGTTTAATACACGTAAGATGAATGTTTCTCAATATTTTTTTTCTGTAATTTATCAGTTTTTCATGCTGATTTATGTCACTGGTCATTTTTGGACAAATTTAGTTTGAATTCAACGAGTGGAACAGCATACGGTGAAATGGGTGTTCCACGTAGGCATGTGGAAAGGCAGGAAGCTCCCAAAACAGAGCCATACTGCAAAATGCAATTTACTTTACACACAAAAAAAATCTTTTGAGGAGAGTGGACTGAACTAAACTTGATGCTTTTAAAAGGGGGGCGGGTGTAAATTTGTGATTGACAGCTCTGTTGACCAATGAGGCTCCTGCAGTGCTGTTACTCACACTAACACATGAGGCATTTAACTTTCCGTAACTCTGAGGGTCTGCTTCAAATCCACAGAGGGTCTCTACCTGCAGTGGATTGGAGAAGTGTAGCAGAAGGGGCGAACCTTCATTTAATGACACATGAAACAGTCAGAAGAAGTTCCCTGAAAAGGATGTGAATTTGTGCTCTGTTGCAAACAGCCAGTGACCTTAAAGGCAAAGATGACACAAGGAGTCATTATCGATGCACACTCATCATGGAGCTGCAGAGTCAGTGATGATCACTGAGCCGGTTTTTGGTTGTAGATTGTTGCAGCTTCGAGTAAAAGAGCTCCTGGTCAGAGGTTACAGGAAAGAGAAAATAAGAGCAGAGTGGGAGAGAGAGAAAGCAGTGATTCATTACAGGCTTTTGTTTCGATTGCAAGACTGCTTCCCTCTTTCTCCCTCTCTCTCTCCCTCTCTCTTTCTCTTTTAGACTCTTCCCGTTAAATTGACTGAACTGGTAGTTCCTGTAATCTTCTTTGTCTTCAACTTGATTTAACCTCCTGCTGAGTAACTCTTAGCCGAAAGTCCCAAGATGTCTTAAATTAAGTCTCCACTTTAAAGGGATAGTCCCCTTTCTTTTTAAACGGGTTGTATGAGGTTCTTGTCAATGGTGTGTGTGATCCTCATAGAGGATTCCGGTCAGCTTGGCCCCTTTGATGAGAACTGGGACAGGAGCTGGGCTGTCAACTGTTCGGACGGAGAAACGTACCTGATTTTAACAAACTTTAAGTCAAACTCTGATATAGCATCACATCATCAGCAGAAAATCTATAAAACCACAGGGAGAATAAATCACACACTCACACTTTTGTGCATAGTTTGAGGCCCTCTGAGCTGCTCTCTGCTGCAGAAAGGACCTCCTGCTGAGTTCTGTTAAACCTCTGTGAGTGTGTGTGTGTGTGTGTATTAGAGTGTGTGTTTACTCCACCTTAAGCAGATGAATGCATCACATCCTGATGAAAACAATCAAAAAGGTCCCCTTAAATATGCCTGTGCTGCTTTGTGCATGTGTGCATCAGACTGTGTATTACTCCAGAAAAAGGCGTAATTACACTCTGTCTGAAAAGGAAAGTGTTTCTTTATTGTTGTTCGCTCAGCGGCGGATGTGTTTGAAGCCTGGTGGCAGACTGAGGCTGTGAGGATTCTTCAGAGTGAACTTTGAAGTTTGAAGATGCGGCTGTTTCTCCTCAGCGCTAACGTGATTATCATCACACTCTGCAGCTCATGTGAGAAAGTGACGAAGTGAAATCTGAGGCTGTGAACCAGCGTGAGCTCTGCGATGTTTCTGCACGCTGCCGTCTAATCTTGGATTTTTAAAAGGCAACATGTTTCGAATATAACCAGAACACTTAAATCACATATCCAAGATGTACAAATACAGTTAGAAGCAGGAGTTCATAGACAAACAGAAGCTTTACCTACTTTCTTAAATAGTGCGCAACTCCCTTCAGCCTGTTGACACTGTGGTAAAACCATTAAACTTCAATGTAATACATCAAAGGAGAACAGATAGAATAGAATGCTTTGATTGGTCAAAACTTTATGATAACAGTGATTATTCTCAACACTAAAACCAATGCTTGAGACAACCTGATCGCACACCCAGTGGTAGCAGATGAAAATTATTCTAGGTGGGGCTGTGCTGTGCCATACTCAGTTGTTAATAACTATTACACTACGATTTGACACATACTGCAGGATACCAGTGCTTTGTGTTATTAATTAATTCCAAGCAACAAAAAAAAGCAGACAAAAACAAATACAGCCACTTACTCCTGAGGGTGAATTTACAATTGTACTTTGGAGATTATTTTCTATGGCGGCCAAATTCACGATGCTATGTGATTATCTTGCCCCAGTGCTGATATCTGCCTCTGCTTTCAGAGTGCTGGAAAAAGCCCCTAAGGAAAGGCGGTGCCCTATGGCGTGCTCTATTGGCCAGCCGCCCCTGCACACATCTCATCTCAAATCAATCCACAGTAGTTCTGACAGATTCTTCTTTTGCCTGTTGACACTGTGGTAAAACATTAGTGTCCATCTTAGACTGGTCTGGTCTTGAGAGCGGGGAAATAATGACAGACATGAGAGCAGCACAAGTGACAACCTTCGGTCTGAAAATATGAGACAATGAGGAGGTGCTAAAATCTGAAGTTCGTCATGTGTCCGCTTAAGGCTGGCTCACACACCGAGCAAGAAAAAAAGGCGTTTTTACGCCCAAAATAAACATATTTACGGCCTGGTACAAAGAATGTCTCCCGTCTGAATCGCTGATTTCCCTAATGGCACGCACTGTACGGGGGTGGAATTTTTTTCTAACTTGGCAGTTTAGAAGATATTAAGATTGCCAGTTCATCCAATCAGAGGCACAGCTCAGCTCATGTGACTGCCGGGCACCCTGTGGCTGTTACTGTGGTTACCAGCTGTTTTGCTTAAAAAATCCACTTCAGAAACAGACGGGTGACGTCGTGGAGGCTACGTCCACTTTATTAAACAGTGTATGGAGCAGCCTGAGGAGCTACCAGACCCCAAACATCTTAGATAAAGAAAAGTGGAGAAACATCCTGTCCTGCAATCCAGACAAGAACAGGTTTTCAACCATTTGTACTCAGAGTGATGGACTCACTCTGCCTCTAGCAGATGACCTTGAAGCTGTTCAGAAGGCTTAATCTGAAGAGTAATAAAAACAACCTCCTTTCTTTGCTGTGTCAGAAACAAAGGGGATGAAATACAGAAGTGATAAAAGTCTTTAGAGCAAACAAAGTCCTGTGTCCTGAGTCCTGTACCGGTTTGGCCTGAGTTACTTGGCTCGTTCACAGCTCTGTATTGTTGAACTGTTCATGGAGGCAGATAAAAATACTCAGACAGCTTCCTGCTTTTCCCTGCTGGGGTTCAGACTCACGGCCGTCCCAGCTGAGCACACACCCTGACACAATAGACCGGCTCGGACCGCTTCATGAGGCCTGGCGGACTTAAAGAGGCCTGCTTGGAGGATTATCCCACACACGTCTCCTTCATGTTTTTTTTTTTTTTGTTGTTCAGAGCGAGACTGGACGGACACAAAGACGGAAGATGATTTGGTCTGTTGTGCTTGAAAAACGACACGAGTTAATGAAGTCATGCTGGAATGTGCTGAGAATAATCTGTTGAGTTATTTCTGACAGGTGGTCTCATAAACTTTCACTGAAATAAAATACAGATTTAAGAGCTGAGGTATCTTTTAACATCTAGAAGTTGCAAACAGGACATTGCTAGAAATCTCACAGTGGCTTGAAACCTGACTCGACATTTGGACTGCTGATCTAAATCGTAAAATACAGGCTGTGTATTCAGATCTTTGAACAAAAATAGAGATAGATGACACGTCTCCAACTGTGACCATTGTGCAAAAGTGAAGCCAAAACACTTCCCACAACAGGTGTCAACACATCCTGCATTAGAATCCAGTACACTACGACATGAATCAACATGATAAAAAAAAACTATGTTACTATAATAACTGAAAGCATACTTCTTCCTACACAGTCTGACCCTGTTAGCTACTGAGCTGCAGGGACCAGACGGCAGCTCAGCCTATCTGATGTCTTTCTTAAAGCTCTCACAGCCCTCAGGGTTTCACTTTCAGAGTGGAGATTTTTTTTTCTAATAATAACAATAATAAAAAAAAGGAGTGTAAGCCCTCTGGTGTTCTCTCTCGGCGATGTGTGTGGCACGGATGTTTTTTCTGAGTGCTGTTGTTTTTTTCTTTTTTTTTTCAAGCTTTCAGATGAGATAAAACTTTATTTATCCCGAGGGAGTTAGCTGTGCGACGGCACAAAGGAGGAAAGAAAGCAAATATAAACAAGTACACAAACTAAAATAAAGACGCTCGGGAAGAAGAGAGCAACTGTTGTTGGCTGCAGCTCATGCAGCATCAGGAAAAGCGGGGTTCTATTTATAGAAATATGATAAACTATTTAGACTGTATTTTTATTACTGCATACTCCAGCTGCAGACACACTGCAAAGTTCATATTGAGGAGCAGGGCAAGAAATCAGCTAATATGAAATATTTAAATTCAACTTCTTTTGTATCAACAAACTGCAGTTATACTTTTTAGCAACAGAGCAATGATGAGCGTCTGTTTATGCACCACTGTAAGAAGAAGTTCAGCATAATTCATCATCTGCATTAAAAACAGACAGGAATCTTTAGTGGAAGTCACCACATGGGCTCGAAATCACTTTAAAAAAAGGAATATTTTCTATGATCACAGCTTGTCTGCTTTCCAAAAATAGTCAACCTCCGATCTGAAATATGCAAGTCATCGAGTGTCCGCTTAAGGCTGGCTCAAATACACACCAAGCCAAAAAAAGCTGTTTTCCCAGCAGAAATAAACATGTTTACAGCCTGGTACAAAAATATCTCCAATCTGAATCATTAATTTAGCTAAAGGCTTTCTTCTAACTTGGCAGTTTAGAAGATATTAGGATCGCAAGTTTGCCCAATCAGAGGCGCAGCTCAGCTCACGTGACTGATGGGCACCTTTTAGCTGTAACTGTGGAGACTCAAAGCCTGCATGATTTCAAATATGTTTTTGGCTGTTTTGCTTAAAAAATCTGTTTCAGAAACAGATGGGTGACGTCATGGAGGCCACATCCATTAATTAAACAGTCTATGGTTTAAACTGAACCAAGCTAAGAGGAAGCAAGCTCAAAACATGATCCAGAAGCACTGGGGACTTCTCTGGACCTGAGCCTGCTTAAGATGGGCAGAGAGGAAGAGGAAAACTGTCCTGTGATCTGATGAATCCAAACTACACATTTTGAATTCCAGATAAGTTTAGGAGCGACATATGCTGCCATCCAGACAATGACTTTCAGCAAGACCACATTCTGCACTTATCACAACAGCATGGCTTGGTAGTAGAAGTGTCCAGGCGCTAAACTGGCCCTTCTGCAGTCCTGACTTGCCACACATTAAAAACAGCAATTTTAGAAAAAAAAAAAAAAGAGATGTGCCTGAGGATGTTTTTTCAGTACATTAAGATGTATACTTGTAATGTGGATGAGAGATATGCTGGGAACCATTGCACTGACCGGAAAAAACAACAACACACAAGTGATCCCTGAATTAGCCTGGAAACAGCTTCTTATCCTCAGCAGTTAGAGAACTTGTGCTGAGCTACTTCCCGCCCCCAGTGAGAAAATGTAAAGCGTTTATACTCCTCAACATACACGACGAGTGCCGTCTCGCACATTAGCAGTCATTAGAATTGCAAATGGGATGCTCTCTGTGGAGCTGAAGAGCAAAAGACTCATAATGACTGTGACAGGTGCCAACAAATGACGCTGGAATTTATCTTCTGTGAACCTGGGAAAAAAAAGTGTTGAGGTTTGAATGAGATGTAGATGAATGACAAAATGTTTGGTATAAATTTTGTTTCTAAATGTAGGAATGATGTATTTAAAAACTGTACTGTTTGTTTTAGCAGTGCCATGTGTCTGTGTGTTTTCACTTACAGCAAGTCTGCTAGAGAAAGGAGGAGGAACATCCTGCCCTGCAATCCGGACAACAACAGCAGAGGCAGAGGCAGAGAGAGCATCTCATCTGAGCTCTTCTGGCTGTGACAGAAGCAGCTGTTGCATCAGACTCTTATCAGCAGAGGTTTAAGACAAATAACATCAGCTCCTTCTCATTTATCCCCAGCCAATCACAGACCGGTGCTGCTCCCAGCCTGACTGTGTTGACACAGCTCAAAAAAACTTAGCAACTCAGGGAAATCTGAAGGAGCTGTGCATGCTGAGAAGAGAGGGAGAAAAAATGTCCTGTCAGGATTATAGAAAGCAGAAAGGTGGGAAACATGAAAGGCTGACAGAAAGTGAAGAACCTGCAGATTCCAGGAGGAGGTGCTGATGGTGCAGCGCCTGCAGCAGGGGTCGCCCCTGGCTGCGGCTGAGTGCTCTGCCAACACTGCTGAAATCACACACACACACACAAACTTTTTTGGACCGTCTTAATACAAATACACTTGAGTTTTTGCAGTGTAGAGACTAAAATAAACCACCCACTTTAGTTCTGATGAGCAGAATGTTTTCATAAATCTGTGCACAAACACTTACAAACATACAAAGAGCAGGACATACTGCACAAACTGGATCTGTGTTTGCAGATTCACGTTTAAGGAAGCTCTTCAGAAGCCTTGTTTCACGCAGGTCTCTGTCCCACATAAATTTCTCTGTATCCTCCTGGCTCGTGTATTTGTCTCTGTGGGATTGTTACATCATTGGTGCAAGATGGCCGCTCTAAAAAGAGCTTCTACCTCTTTAACTCCGACCTGCACAATTTATCATCCCTGTTAGCTCACAGGAACACTTTTTGGTGTCAAACTGAGGTGCAGCTGCAGAGTTTATTCAGAGGAGGAAACGTCATGATCAAACTGTTTTTTTTTTTTTAACATGTTTCCTCCTCAGGAAGAGGGGCCACTTTAGAAGGATTTAAAGCACCATCCTTGAACATCCAGGGAGTGTTACAGACTTAAATGCGTCTCTTGATTTCAGATTGAGGTGGGCTAATTTTAGATTTTCTGTCCCACCTCCACCGAGCTGGTTCTCTCTCATCTGAGTGAGTGAATCCTCTCCGAGCTCTGAGGCTCATTAACACAGCATTGCACTCAAGGGAATCCTCCAGAACCAGCAGCCCATATTGATCCCAGCCCAGAACAACTGAAATATATATGAGAGATTTCACTGAGGACTCCTTTGAGCACCCAGCAGCCCACCATTATCTAAGAGAGGCTGCAGAGTTTCTTTTCATTACTGTCAACACTGAGGCTGCAACAGCACAGAAACACTATTTTAACTGACTTATTAAGAAAAAAAACTGAGTCAAACACGCTCTCTTAGAGGAAAATCTTGTAAACAGTCAAATAAAATCTAAATTGAACTACTAGCACAAATAACCTCTTAAAAGTTTGAGCTCTAATTCAACAGTAAACAAATTAAGCAGCCAAGACGCCTTCATGATGATCACAATCATCTTCAACCTAAACTTGCAATCACTTCAAGCCAAAATGTGTCTCTGCTCTCACTGTTACATTATATATAATTAAAACAATGTTTACAAAAAGAATACTCAAACATAATTACAACACAGAGAGTCGATGGAGCAAGGGAGAGATTTTAATCTGTTTTTCAGATGCTTATGCAATGTGGTTCATCAAATGTTCATGCCACTAAAAAGTGGTGGAGGCAAAAAATAAGATGGACATGCACGTTTTATATATTTAAAAACAGAATGATGCAATGACAGATACATGAGAACTAGGCAGCAAAAGGCAAAAATAGTTGATTTTTAAAGCAGCATATTGCCAAATAATCACATTTTCCAGTGGATAAGGATCCAGGGGGCACTTTGTTTATTATTCTTCCTATGGAAGGACATCCAGATGTTTCTTAGTTCATATTTCATACACTGGAAAGGCTTTCAGAGGCCACTTTGTTTACATTTTATCTACTAAAAGGTATCCAGAGGGCACTTTATTTACCTTTTATCTACTGAAAGGCATCCAGTGGAAACTTAGTTTACTATTCTTCCTATGACAGGGCATCCAGATGCTTCTTAGTTTATATTTTATCCACTCCAAAAGCATCCAAAGGGCACTTTGTTTACATTTTAACCACTGATGGATATCAAGAAGACACTTGTTTACATTCTAACCATTGATGGGTATCAAGAGGGCACTTTGTTTACATTTTAACCACTGAAAGGCATCCAGAGGGCACTTTGTGTACTATGATGAAAGGACATGTTTCTTTGTTTATATATTATCCACTCTAAAGGCATTCAGAAGGCACTTTTCCCCCCAGTTTAGTCACTGAAGGGCATCCATGGGGCATTTTTTTAACTACTGAAAGGCATCCAGATTGCCCTTGAAAGATTCGTTATCCACTGGTGGAGCATCCAGGGGTCACCGTTTACATTCTCAGAAGTGCATCCAGAGGAAAGTTTCTGTACAATTTTCCATTGGAAGGGCATCCGGAGGGCATTTTATTTTTATTTTAACAACAAAAGGCATCTAGATATCCCCATGTTTATTTGTTATCCCCTGGTAAGGCATCCAGGTAGCACTTTATTAACTTTTTATCCACTGGGCATCCATAGGGCACTTATTTTATCTGCTGGTAGGGCATTCAGGGCCCTTTTGCATACATGTAGGGCAGCTACTACAGTTTTTTTTTTCATAACCATGAAGTTCCAACTGCAACAGCAATAGAGAGGGCAATTTATTATATTTTATTTATTTCAAAGGCATTCAAGAGGGCACCTATGCAGCATTTTAGAAGGCGTTTGGGCACCTGGGAGAGCATTGTTCTGCTTGCAACCTCTCTGAGTACACCACTGACCTTAACACACCTTTGCCTGACAATTTAAAACGTTGCCAACGTTTTATTTTAATAGTGATATCCGAAAATAAAATTTGATATGAAAACATGAAAACGCACATTACTACCTCTTTAAGGCAATGGGTGCGCTGTCTTGTTTCTATAAGTGCTATATTAAAAATATTTATTTTATTTCATTTAAGATGTGAGATTTATGCATAGGGAGGGCGAGTCGGAGAGAGAGACTGAATGGAATGATAGAGCGACATAGACTTAGAGTCAGGGGTGTGGGGGAGAGAGAGAGTCGCCATTACTGCCTGGCAGTGCTGCTGAGGGGAGGGAGCAGAGAGACGCAGGTTTCGGCTTACAGCGCATACCACACTAACAAGAGCGAAATACAGTAAAATACGGGCTAACCGGCCGCCTGGAACTACACGGGAATACACCCTCAACTGAAACCAACTCCGGATTTTGTCGGAGGACACTATTGAGTGCAGATTGTGGATTGTACAAGGAGTTTTTTGCCTTGTAATGTGGGAATGCTTTCTCCTCTTTTCCGTGGTATGTGGATCTGGGAGCGACCATGTTAATAGGTGGGTAGGGGAATGTATTTGGACTGGGATTGGGACTTCATTAGCTGTAGCCAAGACTCTTTTCTGCTGGTGTAATCTGGTTTTATGATAACACTACCCTTGGTTGAGGAGAACTGAAACGGCAGTGTAAGTTTTGAGTGTTAATTTAGCCCAGGCTGCGAATTTAAACCGCCCCTCTCCCTCCAACGTTAGCCTGGATTTGCTGATGCTAACGCTAGCTCGCTAACTATCCTCACCCTCTTGGCATGCGATGCTAACAGAGCTCGGCTAGTGTTAGCTAATCGGGAATGGGAAAGGTGGGTTCCTTTTCTCACTCCGCTTAGTATCAGAGCCAAGCCAAGCCAGGCCGAGCCGGGTTTCATCCTCTTCTCCCAGGAGAAATTCTCAACCACCGTGTCAAATCCGTGCGACTGTTAGCCACGGAGCATTGACGCATTAACATGACCGTCTCTTGGTTTAAATTCAACGTTAAAAACTCGTCACGTCCACTCCCATAAGTCACTCTCGTTACCCGCTTGCGCCCTTTTCTCATACTTAAACATCTTACTTGATTCCCCTCTTTCTCAAATGGTTTTATCATCACTCAGCTGTCATAAAATCATCTTACTTTGGGTGGAAAAAGAAATCTCAGTTCTTGACGCCTCTCCCGACGTTCAGAGGGTTCAGGCTGTACAAACATACATCTTTGATTTATTCCTGATTTTTCTGCGTTCCTACTAAAGTTATATCACTCATGTTTGAGGCAGAATCATCCGCTAATTTCTAACGTTAACGTTGAAGATGGATGGAGGGTCAAACCCTGAAGTGCCATTGGGCAGACAATTGGATTTCACATAAACGAGCTTTCTTTCCCACATGAACGCCCCACAAACGCATCTGAGCTTTGATTAAAAGTTTAGACGCTTATTAACTTTATTCATTCCGTGTCTCGCAGTGAGTGCGCTCGTCCTGCTGCAGCTCTGCATGCCATTTTCATCGACTCGGACTGCTGCAGCTCCCCTTGCCCTTTACCAAAACTGTGTTAAAGGGACAGACCGGCTCTTATCTTAAAAGCCAACCTCACAGCTTTGCAGCCACAGAGTAAATTGTAGCAGCTATGAGATGCAGTCTTGATCCTTTGATGAAAATGCATGTTGGTTTTGGACTTAAAGTCATTCCTTGTGTGCTTTCTTGTAATAATAATAATCTTTATTTATACAGCACTTTTCAAACCAAAGTTACAAAGTGCTTCACAGGCAGCAATTAATATCCAAATAAAATCAAGCAGGAAAACAAGATCAGAATAAAAAGCAATAAAAGTCTATAATAATAAGACAATAAAGTAAAACAAAATGTAAAATAACAGAAAATAGAGATATAAAGGAAGGCTCTCCAGTAAAAGTATGTTTTAAGAAGTGACTTAAAGAGGCTACTGACTCGGCAGACCTGATTTCATCCAGAGCACCTCGGAGCACGGACTGAAAATGCCTCGTCTCACTTGGTTTTCAGCCAAGTCACTGGCACATTTAAAAGACCCCTGCCCACCTCAAAGGACGCATGGGCTCATATGGAGACTTATTACCAAACTATAATAAACTTAGGGTTTGACACACAGGTATGAAAGTTAACAGCAGCATATATACCAAATAGGAAACTGACATTAGCCCAGTAGCTAGGGTGGGTGATTGCTGCGTTGCCAGGGACATGCATTGTGTGAAACCATCAATGACAATCAGCACCTTTACACGCACAGTTAAGTCATAGCTCGATTAGGTGGTTGAATTAGATTACTTAACTTGTGCTTGTATAAAAACACTGGCAAGGATTGAATCACTGAAAAAAAGTACATCTGTTTCCACTACAGCAATGGGCAATGTGCCCATCTTTCAGCTTATCGACCCTTCCTCTGGTTGACCCATTAAATCACAGATCAAAACAATCAAAGAGCAAGTTAGTGAGAGGGTAAATCGAGTGTCAGCCAAACGTTTTAAACTCACATGCCACAATCCCAATATTCTGTCCTGTCTTTAACATCGATTCTTGGTGCAGTCATCAGGGAAAGATGTTTCTATGCCAGAAACGTTGCATCCTCAAATCAGAACAACACAAATTCTAAGGAAATTTTGGTACCCTGTATTTTCTCCAAACACATCTGACCAAAGTAATGATTCTTTGACGTCCAAAGCTTTGTGTTGGCTGTTACATTGCAATGCAAATTCAGGTATTATTTTTATTTTCAATATAGCTCTGGGTTGTATTCTTTGGATTTAAAGATGTAGGGTGACCTCGATTAGTCACAAGCAATGAAAATGAGTAGAAACGTGTGCACATGTATTCAGGGACAATGACACCAAAGATGGTGATTATCTGCAAAGGCCAAACCTCAAGTAGAAGCTTTTTAGTAGGACTTTGGTGTCCATTTAAAAGCTGAGTTACCTTTATTGTTTTCATGACATCAGAATTGATTATGATAGAAGGCATGTCTGACAAGCCTTCTCCTCAATCGGCTTGAAGACAAGCACAGAAATGCGTATTGATATCGGCATATGTTAATATGTTGGAAAACATTCAATATCCCCCCCGCCAGCTGAAACAGCCTCATTTGGGCAACAAGCCCCGTTCTGAGTGATGGCCGTGTTGATCGTGAGAGTCGGCCTATAAACTGTAGTTCTTACATCATCTGCGTCTCTGGAGGGAGGGGAGCCAGATGAGTGATGCTCAGCCTCATGTCTGGACTTGAACATGGAAGGGGCTGTCAGAGTTTCAGTCTTTTTATAGCTGAAACCACCTCAGGTCCTCTGAGTCGTTGAACGATTCAAATAAAACATTGAGGGATGAAAACGAACATGCAGGTTGAAAAAAAAATCTTTGCATGTTCAAAGTCTTTTCAAATTTATGAGCAGATTGGGATGTTTTTAAAAGCCTAAAGAGAGGAGAATACACTCTACCGTCAGTTTTTATACACTAACATACGCGATTAATCAAACGATAAATTATTAATCAATTACTAAATTAAGTCACCTATTTTGATAATTGATTAATCCGTTTAAGAGATTATTTAAGAAAAAGAAGTCTAATTTATCTGATTTCAGCTTCATAAATGAGAATACTTAATGGTTCCATTACTCCTGAATATCTTTGGTTTGCGAACAAAACAAGACACTTGATGATGTCATCGGTCCCCGAGACACATTACCATTTTTCATTATTTTCTGACATTTTACGGACCAAACAACAACTCACTTAATCAAGAGAATAATCAATGGATTAATCACTCAGGAAAATAATCGTTGGTTGCAGCCCTAAACTATTGCATTCAAGTACTATTTGCTTTTCATCCATGGTTATGACGTCCAAAATCTTTGGAGTAGGAATTTGCGTTTCAAGCAAAATCTATATTATTTGAAATCTAGTTTTCTCGAAGGAGCTCCTGCACTTCCCAATTCATTAATGAGCCTTTCGTCGTTCTTTAGGCTGTAAAACCTCCAACCTGTTGACTACTCTTGCCTGGCTCCACTCATGTTTGTGTTATTATGGTCAAGCACAACATGATCTGGGTTGGACTCTATTTGATTTATTTTGAAAGACACTTAGCATTTTAGGTGGGTACCTCCTTTTCGGCTTATCTGCTTTTTTGGTAAATTGATGCGTCACAGCTCGAGCATCCGGGAAAAATAGGACTGTCGCTATTCGTTGGGACCTGCTGGGACTTTTTGTACTACGTAGCAAAACGCCTTTATATTCTGAGCTGAGATTTGTAACGATCGGTGGTGTAGTGGCTGTGATGGAGGGCCGAGTAGGAAGACGGACATTGCAGGCAGAAGGATGACAAATAAATTCGTCATCTCTATCTAATAGTGCAGAGGTATGGATGTGTTTATACGTGCTTTAGAGTTTAACTGCTCTGGAGTAATTGTAAAGTTATATTTCCGTTTCACAGCTTTGTTTTAATTAGCAGCTCTCGCTCCCCCGTTTCTTCTTAATGCTGATCGACCATCGCTGCCTTCCTTCTCATCACAGCAACTTTGGCTTGAAATTTGTTTGTGAATCAACTGTGCACAAAAAGTTTTTTGTTTTTTTTTTACTTTTGGTTGCAGAGAGTTAAAAATGATTCGGCTTTAAGCCACATGCTCTGATCGTCACTTTTTACCCAGCAGACCATTCACAGTAAGAGAGAGGTCATAACCTCGTGTTACATGTCTGAGAGCTGAACACCAACACAGGAGCAGTTCTGAAGAGCGCTGAGTGTCCCACACGGTTTTGGCAGGCAGGTCTGTTGTCCACTCTCCGGACATGCTTCCGCCTTCACACTGTCCAGAACAAGTTCCAGATCGAGTTCATGAACTCGTGTTGTTGCCTGTTTTGTCGTTCGACTCTGTTAATCAGATTCAATCAAAGCATCGTGGTTAAAAAAAAAATTCTGTGCTTCTGAAGCGCTCTCAGACACGTCCAGTTGGCCGTTTGTTTTCAAAATGCTTCACCCTCAGCCTGTGGTAACATTTTGTACTGAAGCAGGTCTGAAAAATGTCAGCCACAGGTAACGGCTGAAAGTGACTACCGCGTGAAGTGGGGGAGTGAACTGCCTCAGACCTGGCTCGCCTTCATCGTTTACTCTAAAAGGAGACATGAAAAGATGTAATGTTCAGGGAGTCCATTTCTCCCTGGCCGAAGAGCTCCGGCTTTGCTTAATAGAAGGCAGTTTGGATTTCGCTCACAGGTTTTGATTCATCTCTTCCTGTGGGAGGGAAGTTCTCTGTACTCCAGATCAGATTTTCTTTTGGGGGAAAAATAATGAGCCTGTGGCGCCTCGTTTACACTCTATGGGCTGCTCTCCTCATTTGCAGCTCTGAAAGAAAAAAGTTTATTTATACCTAAAAATCCAGCAGGGTGTAGCTTTTAGAAGCCGAGCATGCTTGGCAGTGTGTTCTGCAGTGTTTCAGGACTTAACAGCATTTAGTCATCTCTAAAACCAGCTTGCCAAGTGATACCTTAATCCCCCCTGCAGGCTCACCGTGAATAGACTGATCATGATGCACGAGGCTATTTTGGCTATTAGTGCAGCACAAATGGAGGCAGGGCTGGAGTGTTAGCTGCCTACAGGAATGAAACCATCAGGGGTGTGTAGAGCGAGCTAGCAAGCAATTCTACCTGTCTATCTTAATGTCTGTTAACCAGGGCTGCAACTAACTACTATTTTGATAATTGATTAATCTGCTGATTATTTCTTCAATTAATCGATGAATCAGACTTAAAACATTTTTTTCTCTTAAATGTACTTTGTTCAGAAACAAGTATATTTCAACAGGAATCGCACACATGATAACTACTCTCATGATAATTAGTATGTTAAACTTACCTGACCCTCCCTGAGCTTCAGAATTCAGTCCTTTTAGTGTCTTTATATAAAGGATGTGTTGGGTCGTATATAATTTTAGGGGTTTTCCACCTTCATGATAAACTTTTCCTCACCCATGTTGTTGGATTTCCTCTGGGTCTGACCTGTTTTGATATACGAGGATAATTTTATGATCGACTGTCTGAACATGGTGCTTTATTTTGAAAAGACCGGAAACTCTGATTGTTTTTCGTGTCTGTTTTCCTGTTTGGTACGATCTGCTTTGCAGAGATTGACGCGTCTCTGTGGCGTACTCCGGCAAAAATAGACTCCCAGCTGCAAGCAGCCATTGGTAGCACGTGTCAGAGTCGGACCACAGCGCAGGCTGTGTGAATGCACTGATTGACTGGAATGGCAGCGAAGTACAGTGTAGTGCGGGGTGCTGACGGACCACGGCGCTAACGCTGTATGTGTGAGTTAGGGGTGATGTTTTCTTGCATTGGTAAAGCTAAATACGATCTGGTTTTAACACAGTTTGGTTTCTTTTGAAAGCCTCAGGCTCTTTTAGGTAGTTTCTGTGCACTACTTCCTGTCCAGCTCAATCTTCTCTACTCTGAGTTGACGCGTCCAGCATCCGCCAAAAATAGGATGGCTGCAACTTGCGGGACCAGCCCGACTGCAGCGGAATGGATCCAGTGTGAGTCGACACATTGACTTGAATGGAAACCTGTCTGATGACGGAGCGGAGACAGACTGCAGATGCAGCCGGTGTATTTCAGCCGTTGGGGTTATTATATAATAAATTTGATATTCAGGATGGTTTGTGGCTGTTTGTCAGACCGTGAAGCAATTAAACCCTTCGCTTGTCTTCTATGAAGCCCTCAGATGTTAATCATTGTGTTTTAGGTCAGTGATTAGAAGAGTTACGGTCTGAATGATGCGTTTGCCTCCATGCATATTTATGCACATGTGCTTCATAAGCTGAAACACTTCCCCCCTGCCTGCTCACTACAGGTCAGGTGTGGCACAAACAGCAGCTCAGAGGCCATTGTGAGGGGTATTGGTTGGATTTTGTAAACCTGACAGACCTGCTGGTTTGTTTGCTCTTTGACATCATCGAATGTCCTGGGTGTGTGTGTGTGTGAAGGACGAGGAGCTCCCGGCCAAAAGTACAGCTCAGGTGACATAACATTTGAGTCACACTTCCTCCGGGTCATTGAGCAATTTAATCCTTGTTTACTTCTCACTTACACGCAATTGCGGTTGTATTTATTGTTGTACAAATACAGAGCAAGGTGCAGAAATATTTGAGTGCCTTGTTGAAAATTTGATCAAGCAAAGCTTTTAACTCAGATCAGATGATCTGAGATTCTCTCTGTCTAGGTTTCTCTCCGACCCGCATATTTCAGCACGCCTCAAGGACAAAAAGGTTCAAAGACAACACGTCATTTCTTCCCACGAGCCTGAAACTGAACTTCAGGAGACACCACGGTCCCTGTTTGAGTCAGCGGAAACAAATCCAGCAGAACTAGAAAGTCTCACAGCTTTCCTGAAGTCACTGTTGTGGAAACTCGGTTTTCCTTGGAGACTTTATCTCAAACACAGGTGTTATGAAGACCGTGTTTACATGCAAGAAATGCATCGACATATTAGCTCGTATTCTTGCAAAATGTTTCACAAATGAAATTCATTACTGTGCTAATAGCTTGGTTGACAGGTAGCAGTTCAGTAATTAAAGTCGACAAATTGGTTTCTCTTAAACGCGCTGATCTGTCTCTCTGAGCTACCATCAGAGCCTAAATTTAGATCCTGAATGCTGTGTGTACATCTCAGAGGAGTGCTCTTAAAACAGAGTAAGCCTGCTAATTTATATGGCCTCATTAGGAGTATCCAAAGGGAGATGTTCTGCGTAAATGCAGAGCTTTAATGCTGAATATTTAGTGATCAGGTTTCAGTCGTTTATAAGCTTCACGTTAAGGTTTCTGCTTTAAACATTTTTAAAGCTTTGACATTTTAGAACCCTGGAACCAGCTCCTGGCTGTTTTTATGTTTGATTTAACATGTTATATTCACCATAGGTTTCTTTCTGTGTGCTATTCCTGAGACACAACATGGAAAAAAGTCCTATTTATGATACAGAGATGCATTTTCTCTTGATTCATCCATAACTCTGGATGTTTCATCCTGATGAAATAACCAACAAGCTGTCAATGAGGATCTTAGCTGTTGTTCCACTCCAGCTTAATTTTTTGATTTCTTTTTTTTTTTTTTTGTTTTAAAGATGTGCAGCAAACAGTCGAGGTCAGAGGTCAAACTAGCGATCACTGTAACAAGGACTAAAACCTCTGTACATGGGACGCACTCAGGTCCAGTTCATACAACAATGCTTCACAGCGTTTCACTCGAAAACACAAAAAACGCAGAGAAAAAAAATCTGTGTCCACACGGAAACGCTGAGGTATGCATTACAGGCCTGAAGGTGGCGATATCACCGTAGAGTCTTTTGGTAGTCTGCTCCGAAGAAGAGGTGGGCTGATCATCTGGCGTATATATTAAACGCGTCTTATCTGAGTGCAGAAGTGGAGCAACAGATGCACATTTTGTTGAAAGGCAGTCAGCAGATTCAGCAGCACAACCCGGTAGTCTGTCACTGAGCTGTTGTTGTTGGGTGTTGTCTGGTTCACGCATGGGAATTAAAAGTTCCCATAATGAAAGCGGAATTTGCAAAGCGGCGTGTGACGTCAGTGTTTTCACTAAAAATGCCTGCTTGCTGTTTATATGGAGACGAAGCTGCAGGAAAATTCCACTCTGTAAGGCGTTTTAAGAAAGTTGCGTTTTAGGTCGGCTGAAACGGCGTTTCCATACAAACAAGAGGCCGAAACGCAACAAAACTTATGTTTTATCCTAATACCGTTGTCATGTAAACGGCCCCTCAAATGGCCAACATCACCCCTCAATCTGCTGATTTGAAAAGGACAGCTGTTGGACACCTTGACACCTCGTTAGCAATTATTGCCTTGCTGACACTAGACGCTAATTCAGGGTAACATAGCATGCTTTTCTAAGCCAACGTATGACGCTGAGATGATACCTGCTGCATTTTGGTGCGTTTCGCCTGTAAGAGTTGACATTTTCCAGTTGTTTTTATAGACCATGACAGAACGAGACAAAAACAAGAAATGGAACGTAGTTGGGGCACATAAAGTTTGATGAAAATAGATTTCCAGTTGAAGTCTGTCTATGTTCAGTAGAGTCAGAGGAAGATGGCGTCATCCCCTTTGAAACAAACGCGTCCATTTCTCCCACTTCTTGGCAACAGATGCTCCTTTAAGTTTCGGAGAAAAAGTCATCTTTTCCATTTTTTTTTATTCCTGTTCCTATTTCCATCCATTCATTGAGGCTGGGGGGGCTCAGGTTTGTACAATTTTCATAATAAGATTCTGGCTTATCAAACCAAAATACAGAAACTTTACATCATTAGGTGTCCCATAGCCAAATATATTTTTTCCAAAGTTGCACAAAAGTTAACCCAAAATATTTGAATTTTAAGTTGAATTTTCAAATAGGTTAAACAAAATTTCAAGGCAAATAAATTCAGTTTCAACACATTAAATTTACCTTCATTTTTTTCAAATCTAATGTAAAAATTCAGATTTGGTTTCTCGTGGCACAAATCTCAGCCCATATGTGTTGTCATAGCGACTTCTGTGTGCCGTAAATCAGTCCAGTCCTGTTGAATCCCAGACAAGAAAAATGAGAAATAGCATTTGAAAATCACCTAATTTGATGCTGTTAATCTCGTTTTACATTGTGGCTTATGATCAGGGATGTATCTAGAAATGAGTCTTTTTCAAGATCGCTTAGAAATTTCTCACAGCACTTTTAACTAATAAATTAAAGTTTGATAAAAAGCTCCAACTAGCTTTTATTCCATTAAAGTAAGCTGAAATAGTCGTAGCATTTTCTTATCAATCTGTATTTGTATCGTCAAAAGTTAATGATAGACTTTATAAACCAGGCTGTGATGAAGTTGGGCTTTGTGAAGTCTTCTGGTTTCTAAGTGAATCCAGATGAATCAACTTCTTGCTGAAAATTGGTGCCAGATGAACAAATATGGAGACATATAAGTAAATAAACATCCCAAAATGATGTAGTAAAGACAAATGCGTGAAGGAGAATTCACCAAATTGGAGAAAAAAAAGCTTTTATGCTGAAATTTTCCTTGTTAGGAGTCCCTCATCTATCATTCATGTAACTTTAAACTTAAAACAAACTAATCAACCTTTAAGACGCTTTATTTTAACTCATAGGCACTTTATCGGCAGCCAGAAGTTATGTTTTCCTGATTTTTTTGTCCTCTACAAACGTCATCTTCTATGATAATAAAAACAGAGTATAAGTTTGATCAGAACTGTAACTGGAATCTTAATCCCTGCCTTTAAGTGCTGTCGCTGTAAATGTCATTGGGTAGCATGTTGAAGATCCTTTTACTGTGAGAATTCCTCGACATGCTGCCTTATAATAATTAGATTATTGGAGGAACATCTTGTTAAGAATAATGAATACATCTCCATAATCTTTGATGGTTTCTGAAGGTTTCTTTAGATCTGCTGAACTCACAGAACCCTCTTTCTTTGCACAAAACAGCCCCACAGGTGACATCATCACCTTGGCATCTATAAACAGTCAGGGGAAACCTCATTGCTCCGTCTCAGTGGACCGAATTCCTCCACCGGTGCACTTTCTCAGGCTCAGCATGCCTCCATGCTGCAGCCTGCAGTTCCAGCTCATGCAGGCAAATTCACTGGCTGATTGCCATCGCGCTGTAAAACACAACAACGACCGCAATTCTCTCGGCAGCTATCAGCCTCTCATTAAGCCGCGGAAAGGTTGGTGCTGATTTGACTGGAGCATTACCAGATGATACAGGAAGGCACGGTCAATAAGATGCATTTGCAGTGTTTATTTTGTGTGCATGCAGCCGCTGGATCCTGCAGGAATCTGTTCTGACACGGTTGTTTGTGTTGAATACACACAGCGAAAGCAGCAAAACAAATTGTCGCATGAACAATCACGACTGCTAATAAGACTTTACAATCATGGCCAGAATATCAGGCAGACACATTAAGAGACTGGAATGAAAAATAATCAGGATTATACGTTTAGCCCTAATCACGCTGCCCGAGGATGTGCCAACAATGATAACAAATCTGTGAACTGATTTATTTTCTCTGTTTTATTCTCACAGTGAAGCAAATCATTTCTAGGTCAGTGGCTGTCAAAGGGCTCGAGTTGCATGCCATTTTTATTCTGCCTCGGCACAAATTGCTTGAAAGCACTTCCTTTTTCTCTGCGAGGGGCAAAGTGACATTGTAGAGCATGCTCCATGACCGAATGACTCCCTTTCTCTTATATAAGTTGTACGTTCATGCCTTAAATTTTACTCGCAACATGCAGGAAACGTTGATTAATCCTCAGAATTCCAAGCAGTATCAGGTCTTCGAAATATATTTTTACTTACTTTGGTCTGATTTTTCACTGTAGTATGAAGTCCTGCACCTCTCTGGGTTCAGGATAACTCAATAACGTCTCCTGAAGAGTGTAACAACAATTAACATTATAACAACATTATTACAAGCTATTTACTCAATCAATCAATCTTTATTTATATAGCGCCAATTCATAACAAACGTTATCTCAAGACGCTTTCCAAACGTTAACGGGTCTAGACCTGTAAATGGTAATAAAATTTTATTAACAGAAACCCAACATCAAGACAAGATAAAAAGTCTTCTCTCATCTTAACCCACCATGAGTACAGCACTTTGCAATATTTAGCAAGTTACAATGGCAAGGAAAGACTTCCCTTTAACGGGCAGAAACCTCGGACAGAACCCGACTCATGTTAGACAGACATCTGCCTCGACTGTGTTGGGATTAGAGAGAGAAAGAAGGGGGGAGGGGGGAGGGGCAGAGAGACAAAGACACAGGGAGATGTGTTGTAGAGATGATCACGGAGAAACTGTAACTGTAAGAAGCCGTACTCTTTATAAACTTTTAACAGTCAGTACTGTCACTACTATTTACACAGTTTACAGTCTAAATTGCAGAGGCATCATGCCGATCTGCAAATAAGTTTCTGTCAAAAATGAGTCACAAAAAGCACAAATTTTATGCCTGCAGGACAATGCCATTGGAAGCAAAATTCAAAGAAATTTTGAAGCGCGAATGTAATGTATGTTGATCATGCAGTGCTGGCGAAAAGCAGCAAGAACCATAAAATTTTCTGTTTTTTTACAGAATTTAGCTACAACATACAGAAAAGTTTATTCTCTGCAAATTTTCAAAGAAGACATGAGAATCGAAGCGATGTTGATGAAATTCTTCTGTTTTCTCCGTTTACACATGTTGCTAACATCACTTGTAAGACATTCACCTTCGGAAACTTGACAATCTGATGATAACATCAGTCTTTTCAGTTTTTTGGATTGGACAAATGGTTTGTGAATGCCAGTCATTCAAAAATAGGTGGTGTTTTGATCCTGCCAGAGGGATTGCGATCCCGAGGGTTAAAGCCACCCTACTGTGCTTTCATGAACACTCGTACACTGCAGGGACACGTAGAAAAATGAAACACATCATTTGTTAGAAGAAGACTCAAGTGCTGTGAGGACGAATCAATGCTAATATTGTTTTGCTCTTTCTTTTTTATCTCCCTCACTCCTAATTTGAACTCTGTGTCTTGCAGGTAGGTGATAAAAGGAGAAGCCGGCTGTTCTATCCCAGCTAAAGGACACAGGATAGAAACTGTAAGAGCTGCTCAGAGTCGGAGGGGGACACATCAGCGTTGTGGCGTGGGAAGACCAGAATGAAAGTGCCTCTGTACCACTGACACGCAGGACTGGAATGATCTCCTGAGCTTTTTTCCTGGAAGTGACCAAGTTAGCGATGAGAGGGGGGATATAATGGCCAAAAACAAGGATGCACGCCCCCCGACATTCGCTGTCAGTGTGGTTGGTCTCTCGGGGACGGAGAAAGAGAAGGGAAACTGTGGCGTCGGCAAGTCCTGCCTATGCAACAGATATGTGCGTCCTGATGCGGACAGCTATTACTCGGAGCACACCTCGGTGCTGAGCACAATAGACTTTGGAGGGCGTGTGGTCAACAATGATCACTTCCTGTACTGGGGGGAGGTGTCCCATAGAGGGGACGAGGGGTTGGACTATAAAATCCAAGTCATCGAACAAACAGAGTTTATCGATGACCAGACGTTCCTTCCGCATCGGAGTACAAACTTGCAGCCGTACACTAAAAGGGCAGCGGCGACTAAGCTCCAATCAGCAGAGAAACTAATGTACATCTGCACGGATCAGCTGGGCTTGGAGCAGGACTTTGACCAAAAGCAGATGCCTGATGGGAAGCTGAACATGGATGGCTTTGTGCTCTGCATAGATGTTAGCAAAGGTTGCAACAGGAAGTTTGATGACCAAATGAAGTTTATCAACAGCCTCTACTCCCAAATAGTTAAGGCAAAGAAGCCTATTGTTGTAGCTGCCACAAAGTGTGACGAATGTGTGGAACAGCACCTGAGGGACCTGCAGGCTTTTGTCGCCAGCAAGAAAAACCTGTTGCTAATTGAAACGTCAGCGCGCTCCAATGTCAACACAGAGCTCTGCTTCAATGCCCTCATCCAGCAGCTGGATAAAACAAGGGGGAAGCCAAAAACTGTGCCATACCTGGAGGCCTATAAAGTCCAACGGCAGCTTGTTGCCTCAGTGTCGGATAGATTTGAAAAATTAATGGTGCACACAGTGAGAGATTACCACACCACGTGGAAAACTGTGGTGAACAATATGAAAGGCCAACAGGACTACGATGACTTCATCACCTTGGAGGGCTCCAGGAAAGCACGCAACATGTTCACGAAGCACATTAGTCAGCTGAGGCAGGAGCACATCAAGAGGAGAAGAGAGGAGTATCTGACAACGCTCCCTAAAACACTCAACAACCTCCTCAACAACCTGGAGGAGGTCGAATCCCTCTCATGGCCTGAAGCGCAGAGCGTGATCCGGAACAGGCCGGATTTCCAGTACTGGTTTGTGATTCTGGAACAAACGCCCTGGGATGAAACTGATCACATCGATATCAGTGACCGTAGAATACCCTTTGACCTCCTCGATACACCCGATGGTGAGAGAATTTATCACAACCATGTCCAGCACCTGCTGTCTGAAAAAAGACGAGTGGAGATGAAAGAGAGGTTCAAGAAGACGCTGGAGAGGGTTCATTTTATCAGTCCGGGGCAGCCGTGGGAGGAAGTCATGTGCTTCGTCATGGAGGACGAGGCCTACAAGTACATCACAGAATCAGATAGGAGGGATGTTTATTGTAGACATCAGCAGGAAATAGTTGAAAGGGCCAAAGAGGATTTTCAGGAAATGCTTTTCGAGCATGCTGAGCTATTCTATGACTTGGACCTGAATGCCACCCCCAGCTGTGACAAGATGAGCGAAATCCACAGTGTGCTGAATGAGGAACCCAGATACAGAGCACTGCAGAAGCTTGCCCCAGATAGAGAATCACTCCTCCTCAAACACATTGGGTTTGTTTACCATCCCACAAAGGAGACATGCCTGAGCGGGCAGAACTGTGTGGATCTGAAAGTGGAGCAGGTTTTAGCCAACAGGCTGGTTCAGCTCGACCACGGACGTTCTAATCTGTATTATAACAGTGCCAACATTGATAAGATCAACCTCTGCCTCCTGGGAAGGGAGGGTCTCTCACAGGAACTAGCCAATGAGATCCGAGCTCAGTCCACAGACGATGAGTACACTCTGGATGGTAAAATTTACGAACTGGAACTTCTCCCTGTGGATGTCAACTCCACACTCCTCTTCAGCCACACTTGGGTCAACACTTTCAAACCACACGGCTGCTTCTGCGTGTTTAATTCCATCGAGTCTCTCAACTGTATTGGGGACTGCATAGGCAGGATCCGAGCAGAGATAGCACAGAGCAGGAGGGATAGGTTTGCTCAGCCTCTTCCATTCATTCTCATCCTGGCCAATCAGAGGGACAGTGTTTGCAAAAACATACCCATACTAAGGCACCAGGGCCAACAGCTGGCGAACAAGTTGCAATGCACCTTTGTTGACATCCCCTCTGGAGCTTTCCCACGTAAATTCACCGAGTTTCAAATAAAGCAGGGTCTCCGCGCAGTGCTGGAGGGGCTAAAGCATAACTTTGATGTTTTGGCCCCGCTGCCTTGTATCAAAGACATGTCAGAGACGGATCTGAGGATAGTCATGTGTGCCATGTGCTGGGATCCTTTTAGCGTCGACCTCATCCTCTCGCCTTTCCTAGACTCGCATTGCTGTAGCGCAGGGCAGCCGGGTCAGAGCAACACATTGATACTGGATAAGATCATCGGGGACAGCAGGAGGAGGATCCAGGTCACCGTCCTTTCCTATCACTCTGCTATCGGTGTTCGAAAGGACGAGCTGGTGCACGGCTACATCCTTGTGTACTCTGCCAAACGCAAAGCATCTATGGCGACTCTGCGGGCGTTCTTAGCTGAAGTCCAGGACGTCATCCCGGTGCAGATGGTAGCGATCACAGACAGCCAGGCGGACTTCTTTGAGAACGATTCCATCAAAGAGTTGATGACAGAGGGGGAGCACATTGCCACAGAGATTGCTGCAAAGTTTACTGCGCTGTACTCGCTGTCACAGTATCATCGACAGACAGAGGTTTTCACACCCTTCTTCAATGAGGTGCTGGAGAAAAAGCCGAGCATTGAGAGCTCTTTCCTGTTCGACAGCTCATCACGGGAGTGCACCACTGGAGCAAGTGAAGACGTCTTCCCCACGTCACCACATAGCCATTCCCCGGCCTACAACACCTACTACCCCGAATCTGACGATGATAATGAGGCCCCGCCTCCTTACAGTCCAATCGGGGATGATGTTCAGCTTCTGCCTACACCCAGTGAGCGGGCCAAGTACCGGATCGACTTAGAGGGTAATGAATATCCAGTTCACAGCACACCTGTAGGAGACCATGAGAGAAACCACAAAGTGCCTCCACCCGTCCGGCCCAAACCAGCGTTACCCAAACCCAATGTCAAAAAGCTGGACCCCAACCTGCTCAAAACTATTGAGGCTGGCATGCGCACCAGGAGGACGCCAAGAGGCCCAATGACGCACTCTGAGGATGTGGAGGCATCAGACAACTATGCAGACCCAGTGGACACCTTACTAAGGTCCAAGGGCTTCCACAATGATGACATATATGCCGTGCCTGACGACGCACACAGCCGTCTGGTCAAAATAAGAAACTCCTTCGGGGGGTTACATGGTCTTCACGTAGGAGAAGAAGAGAACGGGTTTGACAGGAAATCCCAGACAGGACGGCGGCCGTCAAAATACAAACATCGTTCTAAAATCCTGTTCAGCAAGACAAAGGCCTACCAAAGACGGTTCCACTCTGACAGTGATGGGGAGGAGTCCGGCCCTGCCACGCAAAAAAAGAAAAAGGGAAGAGCACACCGGGGCAGCGAAGAGGACCCACTGCTGTCCCCCGCAGACCCATGGAAGGGCGGGATAGATAACCCTGCTATCACATCCGACCCGGAGCAGGAGGACAAGAAGATGAAGAAGAAGAAGACACCCAAGACGCCAAAGGAACCGAAGAAGGTGAGTCTTGACCCTTATGAGTTTTCATCACTTTTATTTGCCAAATCTCTGCCAATGCCAATCAGCTTATTCTGTTGCTGTTGCTCTTGACTCTCGTTTTGAGCTTCTGGTGGCTTCAGGTGCTAACAATCGGCTATCTGACTGACCACTTGTGGGATCAGAGTTCATGGCAACTGCAGAATAAGTTGTTCGGCATTGGCAGAGAAGATTTGGCCGATTTTTTTAAGGGTGCACCCCACAAAATTAGCTCTGCTGCTCATCCCACAAATGCACATCCTTGCAACAGGGAAATAAACAGACTGTCCAGCAATTTAAGGTTTGTTATCAAGAAGCACTGTTACAACAAAGAAATACTCAACCAAACACAAAGTTTTGTACTTTTTGTGCTGTGCTGATAAGAAGGCACATACTGTTCAGCCAAACACTACCTGGACAAACACTGTGAGCAGGCACATTGGGAAATAAAAGTAGCAGTTTTCTGCAGACAAGAACTAAACATAGAGATGTGTTTGGACAAATCAAAGGCTTTGCAGCTGAAAGTCCTCATTTAGCAGTCATTGCATGTATACGCTCCCACTTTGAGGTACATTCACATCGAGGATGTAAAATTTCAACGCATCCACCTTCAGTTTTCAGTCAGAGTCAGAGCAAGTTCAGGGTTTTCAAGAACTTCATCAGCCGCATTTGACTATAATTAACATGTTCTTTAGTCACCCGAATATTCAAATTATGTTGGCAGTATAGCTAGTTAGCGATTGTGTGCAGCAGAACGCACATTTATCTGAGATGACAGCCTGGCAGGGATCAGACACTAGTTTGCAAATCAGTGTAGAAACAGCTGCCAGCGCTGCAAAGGCATTGTGAAAGCACGGCATTGTTGCGACTATCAGACTGTCTTTGATAATCAGAGAGGGAAGCTAAAGGTGAACCACAAGGTACAAAATGGAAGGTGTTTAGTCGCCGTCCTGGCCAATTAGAGAGGAGCCCGAACCGCTGTAGGCATGACAACACTTTGAAGAGAAGAGGAGTGTGGGAAATCAAAGCCGTCACAGCTCTTCTGTGTTGTTTTATTTCTTCTCGTCTTCCTCCACATGGACTTCTCTCTCTCTCTCTCCCTTCATCCCACTAACATTCTTTCTGATCTATTTCCCGATTGACCTCCTCCTCCTCCTCCTCCTCCTCCTCCTCCTCTTCTTCATGTCTGATATGCTCTGCCTCCTCATCACCGGCTCTTCTCCATTTCTGCTCTCCCTCATGTTTTTCTTTTTTCTCTGTTTTAAAACTTTATTCTTCTCCTTTTGTGATGTACTCTTTGGTCTCCGTCATCGTTTCTCATCCCTCTCCTGTCCGCCCTCTTTTAACTTCCTCATCTCTTCCCACTGTTTCCTTCATTTCCTCTTCCCTGAACAATCTTTGCCTTCCTCTTTCTCTCACTTTTTGTTCTAACTTTCTCCTCGTCTAACAGCAGAAATCCTCCAAACCCCCGAAGCCTCTATACCCCCCAACTCGAAGAACCTGGGAGAGCAACTACTTTGGCGTTCCGCTGCAGAACCTGGTGACCCCGGATCGACCCATCCCACTCTTCATCGAGAAATGTGTGGACTACATCGAGCGCACAGGTGAGTCAGGCCTCTTCATCAAGCTTTCTCTCTCTCGCTCTCTTTTGTTGCTTTTATTACGTTCTCCTGGTGCATTCAGCTGCAGCTGGTTTGTTTTTATGTGCATAAGCTTTGTGGTTATCTGGTGTGAAAACGCCTCTCATGTCTTTCCAAAGAAGTAATTGAATGAGTGAAGAGGAAGGAAGGATTTGAGGAGGAGGTGATTTCTGTGGGAGGAGGAAGCAGAAGAAATTATATTTTAGAAATGTTCACAGCATCAAACATTGTTTTGTCTGGTCTGTCAGCGAGCCAGCCGACACTCAATACAAGTCAATTTCAATTCAATGAGCTGCATTGGGATGGTATTTGATGTGTTGCCAAAGCACTGTTGGAAGGATTACAAAATAAGATTGTAAAAGATTAGTGAGATCAAAGAGGAGATTGAGGGACAGCAGTGGAGAGATTTACACAGGTAGGCGTCTGCCATTTATCGACTGAGATGGTACCTGTAGGAGCGTGTAAGAATAACGCTGATGTAATTTATTCAATAAGTCCCCGCTGACTGCTACTCCCAGATCCATCAGCAACACTGCCAGAAATCTCATCTTACCAGAAGTATTCGTCAGGATTTCTCATTAAAGTTTACAAAAGCCGTATTCGTCTCACAAGTCCTGATATGTTCTCTGATTTCAAGACATTATGAGCAAAAAATGAGGCCTGAATTGTGTGGCCAATGAGTATACTTCTTGAATGTCTGGAAAAAAGATGTAAACAAAAGTATTTTTTACTTGCTCCATTCATCTTTTTTAAAATAAGAACAGATCTTTTTAGAACATTAAACAGGTACTAACCACACAAAGCAAGAGTCATCAAATTTCTTGTTTTATTCAATAATCAGTCAGAAACAAAATGATTAAAGAAATTAATGACCGATAACGACAAGAAACGTTCATCAAGACCAATTTTTTAATGAAAAAGACGGGAAACTAAAATAGTTCACCGATTATAACAAATTTAGAGGAGTACCAAAAAGCGGGATGGGACAGATTAGTAATTTGGGGACCTGTTTGTTTTTAGTTCTAAGGAAATATTACAAAATGCGTTCCGTATCGAGATGAACCGAACCAAAACGCTTGGTGGAAACGTGGTTTTAGAGTCTAAAAAAGACACATAAGAAGAGAAACTTTTGTTAAGTTGATAGTTGGTAGCAAAGGCCTGATTTTTATCTACTTTTATAAACAGACATCTAAGATTTTAGCGATGAAAAAGTCACGTTTGGCTCTGAATGCTTCCTAAAAACTTCAAGGATTTCACTTCTGAGACTTGTGCCCATTCTGCTCCCCAGTTTGACTGTTCTTCTTAAACTCTCAAAGCTTACTTTATAAGCTTTTTAAATACGGCAGACTAAAACTCAAAAAACTCTGACACCAAAAAATCTCTTGCACAGATCAGTCTGTTGTTTGCAAACATTAGCGTAATGCTAAAATATCTTAAGGTGTTTAGCCCCTGTAAGACACACTCCTGCCAAAAAGATCATTGGGACAGTAATGCTGCCAAATCTTTTGTTAATCCAGATTCTGAAATGTAAGTCTGTGTTTTTTTGACCCTTAGCGGAGTATCATTTTGTTTCTGACTGATTATTGAATAAAACAAGAAATTTGATGACTCTATCTTTGTGTGAAAAGGATACGAACAATTGGTTATCTTCGCCCTGATTTGTCTAATTAGCACAAGTTAGCCATTGCATCAGAAGATCAGAAAAGTCTTATTCTAGAGTGCTTGAACTTCTGTGGGTCTACTGAGTGTTTGTCTGGCTCCTTGCCCAGCTGTTGCCAAGAAATCCACCCCCAAAGTCAGGGAGATTCCTCGCTGAAGTCATGGATCAGTCTGGGAGATATTTATACACCACACGGCCGACTCTGTTTTCTTTAAGGATGACTGCGGCTGGATCTAAACCCACAACCCGTAAATACCTCAGACCTTTGCTCTAAACCCAAACAATGAATGTTTCAAACATATTTAAAATTGAATGAGCTTGTTGCATAATGTATTTACTTACACAGCAGCGCTCTTCGCCGTGTTTGGTGCCTTCGAATAAGAAGCATCCCTTGGTGGAAGCTCAAAGTGGATGGATGCTTTAAATATCTGATGACGGGATGTTTCAGTTTGTGTTTATCATCAGGGAAAGTGCTGGGTCATTAACTCAGTTTTTGGGGGTTTGTTTTATTTGTTTTATCTCGAGATCTTTGTTTTAGGAAGGTTGGTTTACCACAATTTGTCTTTGTCTGAGCTTCGGTGAATCCATTCTGTGTCCGGCAAATATCTCAAATATACACCATTTGAAGGTGTTTCTGTCTTCTCTCTCCTTTTTAAAGTGATTCCTTCTGTTCTGTAGGTAGCACTGGGTGTATTTTTCAGCTCCCTTCGTTCTGCGGCTGTTAATTCCTGTCCTGAAAATCCCTTCCGAATATGTTTTGATATTCAGCTGGATCTACACGAGCCCGCTGGTGGCTGCCAACCAAATTTCGGATTAATCCGAGCGCTCTGTGTGCGTGGATGTGTTTTGCCAGCTGACAGCACTGTATTGGAGATTTCATGGCTGGTGCCGAGAAACTCTCTAAGTCCAGACGGTCTGTTGGGTGGATTTAACAGCTTTTTTTCTCTCCTGGAATATCATTTCTCGCCGTGTGCAGTGAGAACATCTTTGTGCCGTTTTCACGCCTGCTGTTGTATAAGGTGCTTCATATCCTGGCTATTTGAGAGCTTTTACAAGCTGATGGGGTCACTGAGGTTGTTGCTGTGTAAGAAAGAGGTTGAGATTGTCTTCACATGCAGCCTAGTTGCCTTGGTAATCTTCCTGTAGAGCATATTATAGTTTGAAGCTCAGAGGGTGGGGTCGCTCTGCAAACACACTGAGTTGTAAGTGATTGTGGGTGTGAAAATATTCTCTGAAGAGATCCACCCTGCTAATGTCTGCTAAAATAAGACGCTGAATCTCCAACAACTGCAGCGCTGCTGCTCGCTCTGGCCTCCGACCTTTGACCCCATGAGCAGAGTAGGTGGAGAGAAGCTGCCCCAGTGGGAATCATTAAAACATCTCGGTAATATTGTGCTCTTGTTGTTCTCCCTTGAGACACCAGACCCGTGTCACATTAAATACAGGGGAAAGTGACATGTTAAAGCACTCCTCGCCTGCACGGTGGCCCAGTTATTAATGTGACTTCACTGGAAATACTCACAGAGAACCACTTGATTTATGGTTCCAGTCTGGGGCCAATCGTAGCCAGAGGTCCATTCTCATGTGACCCCAAGCTTTCATCTTACACTGTATTAATCATGGCCCTGAAATTAATCATGTTCCAAATGATGTGTACATATACATTTTCTTTCAAGTATACAAAGAAAAATCAAAGCATATCTCAAGGCATCTTACTAAACCACATTTGAACTGTGCATAGACACATGTATAAAGCTAAAGCTCTGTACATTCTGCAGAAACTCAAGGACTCTCACAGCTGACGTCTTTAAATGAATGAATTTATCATGATGTGAAAATGTGAGAGTTCAAAAAACACATTCTAGGACACAAGACGAGATTAAAGCTGTGAGGGCGGCTTTGGAAGGGCTGAAATACATTACTGGGCAGAATGGAAAAGAAAATATTGGAGGAACAGGAGGAGTTTTTAATCACAGAGTAAAACACATGACTTCCTGTTGACAGTAGGGGGCACTGCAGTTGAAGGGGAAACAAAGCATATATATGCACTCTGGCTGTGACACTGAACATGTGTGTGCATTTTGGTCTAGATTCGATATTGTATAGGAGAGCTATTAAGATTTGCATTTCGCAGAAAAAAATCGTCAAATTTGGTTGTTGTTTGTGGCCACGCCCATTGAGTTATGAAAAATCCTTTGATAGCTTTACATTCGTTAGCTTTACCCAAGAAATTTTAGAAGTTGATCCGAAAACAAACAAAAAAAACATTGGTACTAGTTTGATCAAATGCATACCCCATAAATCATCAAAATCGGACGCTTATCTCCAATTTCTGAACTTCCTGTTTGGAATTCACGATGGACATAAGAACTTTTTTTTTTAGGTCTTGGCATGATAGTTATGCACACCAAAAAAACAGTTCCCTAGCTAAAAGTAGCCCAAGGGGCTGTGTTTTTCTCACCAAGGGAACGCTGTAGAGCACATTTCAGCACGAAAACACTAAATTCGTACATTTTTGGCCATGACTGAATTTTTTGCAAAGATCGGAGAGTTCTGGTACACGATGAAGGCACGCAAATGGGGTTAAAGTGGCAGAAACGAACAAAGAAAGCGTAATAATCACTAAGGTTTCAAGAGGGCCTTCGCCCCAATCTCGGGCTTGGGCCCTAATTAAAAAATGGTGCAGAAAAATAGCTCTGGATGCAGGATAAGAAATATATAGGGGTTAAAAATAAAGTTGTTTGCAGGTCAGAATAGTCTGAATATGAAAAACAATCTGGATAAAATCCAGATTCTGATGCTGCCATAAAAACTTCCAGACATATTTTTTTCACATCGCCCCCTAATGGAGAGTTTGCTGATGTTTATGCAATAAAGTGCAGAAAACTGACCCCTTATCATCTGGTATCAAAAGACAACTGAGACAACTGAAATGAACAAGTATTTTTGATCACTTTTTTTTTTTTTACCAGAAATCGCTAAAAGAAATAGTTAATAGAGCGTTCATATGTTTCTCTCACGTTTAAACATGTGATAAACTGTTTAAACCATTTACATTAAAGAAAAAGTTCTCAGTTTTGACTGTTTCTTGAATGTTTTCTTACCTGGAGACGAGTTAGTACGAATATTAGATTTAAGACAGTCACTAAAACCATCCATAAGACGACCTTTGTACTTATGTTGATATTTGACTTCTATGATTCATCACGCCTCCAGCTTTGATTTATGTCGTTTTACCCAACAGGAGTAACTTATTAATGGCTCCGCTGACCTTGTTGTCCATGCTGTCTGCTGTTGAGCAGTTAAATCACGCTTTAATGGTGTTACTACAACCTACACGAGAAGGAAGCGAGCTATTGTTGGAGCAATTCCCATGTACAGCAGTGATACCAGCCCTGCTTGGAGCGTTAGTGTGAGAAAAACGGTGCATGATTACAACTGCACGCCTGTCCTGAGTGTCTGTGGATGCTCCTGTGATTCACCTTTTCAAGTGTGTTTCTAGGAAATGAAGGGAGGGTACAAAACAGAGCTTTAGTGCTTGTCTGAGTGAGGTTTTTTTTTGTTTTCAGGTTGTCATAGATCTGTTCCTACCAGGTCTGAATACCTTCGAAATATAAAACTAATTATTTTAAAACAGCAGAATGAATTTTGCTTTATGTTAATTCTCCAGATTCTGAATTATTTGACAATTTTCTGCTGTTACTTCTTTCCTGAAGAGTTTTTGTTGCTCTGACAATGTATGAATCTCCTCATTTTTTTCCTTCACAGAAAAGGTTTCATAAAATGAACCCAATTTGAAAATGATCCTTATTTGTGGTCCCAGTATGGGCGCTGTTTAATTCTGCGGTTGCAGCACGGAGGCCAGACTGCTGGTGTGTTTAGTTTAACCACATGTAATAAGCTGCCAGCCGAGAGGCAGGGAGGCGAGGGAGGGAGGGTGGGTGATGATAGCTGTTTGTGGTGCCTCTGGTTTCCGACCAGAGAGTGTGAGAAGAAAAACTGTGATTTGAAGCGCGTGTGAGACGGAGTGTGACTGCAAATGTGACTGAATGTGTGAAGACGCGAAGCTGCGATTGTGAGTGTGACCTTTATTTGCGTAAGTGATAAGACTATGTCATGGTTTGTTCCTCTGCTCCTTCATTCCTGGTCGATTTAATGCAGATCCCTTTCTAAGGTTTTTATGGTGAATATTCATTTTTTTGACATTGTTAGGGAGTGTTTGAGTGGGGAAGCAAAAAAAGACACGTTTGTTCAGTTAATCTCTTTTGTTTCACAGTGATTGTCTTGTCTAAAGACTAAAAATAAAACAGAGGTTAACTTGTTCCTTTGACATCTCTCAAGACACTTTGCATCATTTATTTGCACAGAAAATTCAAGTTCTCTCTCCTGTTATGTTTTTTTTAGTGGAAACTGAAAGTCACTGAGCACGAAATCTTAAATAATTTAAGTTTATCATGTGCTAAACGTAGGTCACTGGTTAAATCCTGATCTGCACCAGTCATTAAAACTACACCCTCAATGGGATGTAGTCAACTAAAAACATCCATCCTGAGAAGCACTATATTGTCATGTTCTCCTTGCCAGTGCATGCATCTATATGAATGATAAGCACATGATATCATTCAAAACAAACAAACATGGATGAGCTCTCTGCACAGCCAGCAAAATTGAAAGCAAAGTTCTGGTAGTATTTCAGATTTTTGTAAACAACAGGAAGTCAGGAGGTGGACATGAGTCACACAATATACAAGGCAAGGCGAGGCAAGTTTATTTATATCACACATTTTGGCAACAAGGCAGGTGCTTTACACAACACACACACAAAATCACGACAAAAATCACTTAGATTATGTTAAAGTTCAAGGAAAAAAACAAAATAAAAACAGAATGAAACAGTCCTGTAGGGCAGCAAGTAATGATTATTTTCCTGGTTGATTAATATATTGATTATTCTCTTGAATAATGGAGTAGTTATTGGGCCATAAAATGTCAGAAAATTCTGAAAATCCAAGATGGCATCATCAAATGTCTTGTTTTCGCCCACAAACCAAAGATATTCAAGACTGTTATAGAGGAGCAAAGAAACCAGTAGGTATTCACATTTATGAAGCTGAAATCATAGAATTTGGATAAAAGTTACTTAAACTGATTAATCTGTGTCATGATATGAACTGCATAACGGCCTCTGTATTGTTATATATATCGCACTGTGACCTCTGTATTGTGATATTTATCATTTGCTGGCCTCTGTTTTATGACACATATCATATGGTAGCCACTATATTGTGATAAATTTGCGTACCAAGGCATCTGTATTGTAACATCACGGCCTCTGTATCATGATATGTGTCCTATCACAGCCTTTGTATCATGATATGCGTCCTATCACGGCCTCTGTGTCATGATATGTGTCCTATAAGTCTTTGTATCATGATGTGTCCTATCACGGCCTCTGTGTCATGATATGTGTCCTATAAGTCTTTGTATCATGATGTGTCCTGTCACGGCCTTTGTATCATGATATGTGTCCTATAAGTCTTTGTATCATGTGTCCTATCACGGCCTCTGTATCATGAAACGTGTCCTACCACAGCCTTTGTATCATGATATGTGTCCCATCACGGCCTCTGTGTCATGATATGTGGCCCATCAAGGCCTCTGTAGCCTGATACATATTGTATTGTACCCTCTGTATTGTGGTATGTGTCTTCCAAGGCTTTTGCTGAACCTTCTGCTTTTATTATAAAGGTATCTTGTAGTTACAGGTGTCTGAATATGTCTCAGTGACATGTCTCAAGTGAAAGAATCAAAGGAGGAATTTGCTTGTTGCTCTGTGAAAGACAAAGTAAGTGTGCCTGTGCCTGAGTATCTCTCTGTGTGTGGCCTTGAAAGCACAGTGATAGGTCCTGAACTGACATTTCTCTAAAATGCAGCAGTCAGGGGATCATTCTTTCAGACCGCCTCGGTATTACTCAACTGTACAAGGTCGAGCACAAATCTCTTCTCTGTATTTACTACATTAAGCTTGGTGTTAACCGGAACAGCCCACAGAGAGGTCAACCGCAGGAGAAACTTGAGTTTTACTGGAATCCAATATTAAGGAGGCGAAAGGTCAGAACCGCTGGGACCTGATAATACCCCTGAGAGAGAAGTGCTACAGCATAAAAATGAAAGCTTAGAAGAGTGAAAGAAGAAGGTAAAAGGATTTCTTTCTGTAAGAAACAGAGATAAGGATGAACAGTGAGCAAGAAATCGGCGGCACAAGGTACCGCTCAAGAGATTTCTGCCCACGCACTCAGAAACCTTTCTAAAGATGAAAAGTGAACTCCCACAGATATTCAGACAACAGCCACTGCTTTTGAAAAATGACTGCTGCAAGGGAAGGGCGTTGAGTCTCCTCTGGAGGAGTCGCTGGTGGCGGCAGGAGACGTCCCCGTTAAGAAAAGTCACACCCTCCATCTGTCCTGGAAGGGGACACAGGGACGCTCTGCTCGTTCTGGCTTCAAGAACGGTTAAACAAATTCAGCTGTGACGTTTTCCTGAAGGTCATATGAAAAGAGAGGAGCCAAGATTTCACTCTTAAGTTGATCAACACAACTCTTGAGGATTCAATCTCCTCCATACCTTCAGAAAGAAGGTATGAAGAAGAATTCTCTTACATGCCCAAACCACTTGAAAGGAAACTGAAATAACTGAAAGTTTGAAAAGAAGCCAAAAAGTGTTTTCAAATTCTTAGTTCTTACAAAGTTTGATTTCTTTTTCTGACGCAAGAGTTTCACGACTGCTTTCGCTCAACAGCGTCACACAAATCCGATCCTTTTGTGTCTTTGCGCTGACTTTGGGTTATACACCTCTGATGCAGATTAAGGACAGGATTATGGGAGATTTTAGGCAGATATAATCTGGTCTTTTTTGCATTAAAATGATCAAGTATAAGTAGTTCTACCTTTGAATTCTTTTATTAATGTAGAGCACAGAGGTAAATAATTAACTTTGAGTGCTCTCTTTTGGGTAAAATTATATTTTTATGCCAGTTTCAGCAGCACAGAAGCAACGTCACAGCGTGCGCCATCCTTTAAAGAAATAAAACTATTAAATTATGACTTTGGGTCTAATCTTAGAGGAAACGATGGACTCTTTTGTCTTGTGTTTGGAAAATTTTTCTAAAAGTAGGCTAAAGGGTATGCAAAGCAGTGAAAGTGAGGCACCAGCTCACTTATTATTCTTCCAAAATGCTTTTTGTTCACCAGAAAATGCTGACTTTTGGTGTTTTTAAAATGGCTAAAGCAGACATGCCCCGGGCTGCAGTCTGCGCCAGTTCAAGCTGCATATATTTCGATCGAACCGCTGCTTAAATTATCCCGTCCGGTGCACGCAGTTTCAAATTAAACCTTCCAGCCGTCTGTTGTACCCCAAGCAACTTCATTTTCTTTTTCTTTTTTTTTGCAACTCCTGGGCCCGGAGCCAAAAAGTGAGCGGCACAATAGGGTCGATTTTTGTCAGGTCTGCTCACATAAAAGCCCTCAGAACAGCAGTTTGGCTTCGGAGAATAAGACCCTTTTGACGAAACCGAGTCTTTGAGTTGACGAGCAGACAGCTGCGACTGCGTGAGCGAGGCCACACAGCTCTCTGCCCGTGAACTCGATTAGAGAAGTTTTATTAAATGTTTCCCGCTCCCCGGAGACATCAAATGGTATTTGGAACGAAGGCTGGGGAGAGAGAGGCAGAGCGATGATTAAATGGCTTTTTGATGTTGATGCATTTGGAAGTCCCATTGGTTGTTATCTTCCTAGCACTTAGTATAATGTGTGGAGAGCTGGAAGGAAAGAGGAAAGAAGCTTCGTTCTGCTTTTCAAAAGAACTTCCACCGGCTATTTGAATGAACGAAACCAGTCTCAAAGTTTGCTCGTGGAAAAAAAAAAAAAAGAAGGAGCGCTGTTTATTTTATGAACAATATGAGATGCAGTTTAATGTCGGTTTATGTAATAAATCAGTTTAGTTTTTAATCCCTCAGCTCTTCTGGTTGTGTAATCACACAACTGGATCCTGAATAAAACATTTGTTATCATGACTCTTCAGAGCCTCTGTGATCAGCTGGGATGACGTACGGAAGGAAGAAAGTAAGACGGCGTGAGAAGGGTTTAATAAACGCATGATTTAATGCCACAGATGATCATTAACTTCCTCTTAGAAAGGCAGCGTTTCGATTAATCCATCTCAAACAATCCAACACCTTTTGATCTACTTCGAGGGTTGGGAATCAAAACTCAGACCCAGCTCTGCGTTTTTCAAAGCATTAAAGAGTGTTTACTGGTAAAAGTTTTCACAGTCATCTCTTAATGTTCTGATTTCCTCATCTTGTTGACGTGCTGCCAGGTTTCGTTGTTGTCCAGCTGGTTTTGCTGTGTGAAAGAAGCGGGGAAATCCCAGCAGTCTGTTTTCTGTTTTTTTTTTAACTTTGACTCTAAACTCTGCTGGAGAATTATTCAGCAACCATGTCAAGCAAGCTTCATACAAAGCTGATTATTGGCTATTTTCAGCCCGCTTTGAAGTCAGAGACCTGCCACTGACTCTGTAGTCATGTAGAGGGATCCTTCATGTTCCTCAGGATCGTTTTTCAGTGACATCTCTTGAGTATTTAAAGGTTTTACACAGCGGACAAAAAGGTCGGACAGAGAAGCTGATGTAAGAGGTTAAAAAACATCTGAAGGAAGCTGAGAAATAATTTAACGTTCTGTGTTCTTCTCGTCGTCGCTGTCAGTCACTCTGCATGTCGCTTTATCGTCTCTCTGCCTCCAGCTCCGAGCACTCCAGCAGAAGAGAGGGAAATCAGTCAAAGTGAAAGTTGCAGTTGAAAATTGATTGGCGGCTGGCGTGCCTCCCATTCTCTACACTCTCATTTCTTTCATTCTCTGTGTGTGTGTGCTTGTGTGGTGAGATCACATGTGTGTGTGTTCCTGTCGGCAGCTGGAGTGACGTCATGTCCAATGGAAACACACTGACTGGGCTTCCTGTTCGATGGTCAGTGTGGCCAGTGCTCCCAGCAGCTTGATGGGTTTACTGGTTTTAGCGTCTGACCTGCGGCCCTCTGCTTTTACTCCCCGTCTGAGAGGAAACCAGCAGTGAATCCCATGAAATGACAGTAATCATCTGTTAATGTTACTCACCTCTGACTGGGAGGTTTCATGTCTTTGAGTCGTTTTTTCCTGCAGACCCGCCTCAGGGTCGTTTCTTTACATTTGGCTCGAAGATAAACTGAAAGGTTACTCAGCCCTCTCTGAAAATGCTTTAAATAAAAGAAAAGTAAACAATAAAATGTTGTTTTGGAGAAATGTCTGATAAAAAATGCCGGTTTGCTTCCTGAGACTTGTGCCTCTAACCCATCTGAAAGTTACTCAAGTCGTAATTAAGGTCGTAATGCCACAAGAAAAGAAGTCATAAAGTTGTGAGAATAAAATTATAATTTTCAAATATAAAAGTTTTTTATGTCGTGAGACTAAAGTCGTAATGGCACAGGAATAAACTCACGATGTTACGGGAATAAAATCGTAATGCTACGAGATGAAAGTCATGGCATGGCGGGAAGAAGCTGTAATGTCACGATGTTAAGTCACGTTGCTACGTGATTCGAGTGGTAATGCTACGAGAAGAAAATCGAAACGTTTGGAGGTTGAAGTCGTAATTTTATGTGAGTAATGCCGTAAAGCTAGGAGATTAAAATTCCAATTTAACAGGATAAAAGTCGTAATGATGTGAGACTATAGTCATGATGTGACGGGAATAAAGTCCAGAGAATAAAATCGTAGTTAAAATATTAAAGTTGGTTTTCGATGAGACTAAATTCGTAATGTTAAGCAAATTAAGTTGTAATGCACAACGCTGAAGTCATGAGTTGACAAGATAAGAATTTTATTTTATATTATAATATATAATATATTATACAATTCTGAATTTTCCTTCAGGGATCAATAAAGTGTGTTCTATTCTATTCTATTCTATTCTACTGCTATATATATATGCTCTAAAATAATGACGTTTTCTTATGTTACTACTTTAATCTTGTTATTATTGTTATAGTTTGGACGTAATTCTTTAAATCCTCTAATTATTTTTCTTTTTTTCTGTGGTCCTCACCCTCTGTCGTACTTCAGAGATAGAAGAATAGAAACTCTGTAATAGACCCCGTCGGAGCCTACGTCATCAACAAGCTGCACGCGCATCATGGCAACGGAAGTACCGCTTCATATCATTTACCCAGCATTGTTCGCACCACTCGGAGTAGCAAAACCAAAGGCTAACGCTAAACTGTCGGCATCATAATGTCAGGTTGTTGTGTTTTTGGTTGTACGAACCGAAATACTCAAGAGGGACTTAAATTTTATCGCATACCAAGGGGTTCTCGGCCGTTTCAGAGCAACCGAAGCTTGCTTGTGGAAGCTTATGTCCCTCAGTGGAGCTGGCTTGACTTCTTTTCTACTCTGTTTCCACATGCACACACCTGAAGTAACTGCCTCTTCCTCCGTCCTTCCCACTCTAACACAGAGCTCTATTTTGAAGAGTATCGCAGCTGCATGGCTACAGCAGGATCCAAGACTGTAATGTAAAAAGACATTTTTAAAAAAAAAAAAACAGCTTCTTAAGCCCTGGTTTTAACATTAAGTCATATGTACCAGAGAGACTAAGGGCAAAAATTGGGAAGATGCGCAAAATATACTTACCCAGCCCTATAAGTGCAGTTTGCTGTGTATATAGTTCTCCACTTTGTTGACGATCACCCACGCCTCATACATGGTAGTCTTCTGCCCTTGCCTTTGGCTGGGCAGGATTTCAGACAACAAAACACAGAACTCTTCGTCAATGTCCTTGTATTTCACCTCCTGTACATGTCCACAAATCGCATAATCATAGGCGTCCAAAGATTTGTATGCTCGCAGCTTCTCTCTCGTATACACGCTCGGTTTTTCAATTAAATACAAGTAAATATCAGGCCACTGAATATTGGGCCACTTGGTAACATCATAGTCCCATTCGGTAAGTGTACAGGGATCTGGGAGCCTCTTGCCATTTGTTAAAGTGAGCTTTTTTAAGTATTCTTCGCGATCTTTTAGCGATAATGCACCCACATAGGTTGACAAGCCACTGCTACCCGCCATACTTCCGTTGCCAGGATGTGCGCGCAGCCCGCTTTGTTTACTAACAGTAAATGGGTCTATAGGCAGTGAACTTACGAGGGCTCACAAACATCACATTACAAACATCTGGATTAATGTATGGATTGATGATTGTTGTAATCTAAAAGGTTAAATGTCAGCTTTACTGCTGCATCATAACGACCTTGATAAAAACTTCAACAGGCATCATTAAAGGGGCTGCACGCACGCATGCATGCATGCACACACGCACACACATCCTGCTCTGTTGCCTGTAGTCTTAATCTCTTCCCTGTGGATTTCCTGGTCACCGACTCAGAGACACCAAGAGATAGGAAAATGAGTGTGTGTGGTGCCTGTGGCTGGATATTTGAACTCCCCTCTTGAATCACACACACGCACACACAGACTCAAACACACGGTGCACTGCACTTTTCCTCTAGCAGGCCCTCTCTCTTTCTTCCTGGTGAATAGGTGAAGCAGGGACTCTAACCTCTTTCATCCCCACCCTCCTGGGTAAACTCTGCTGTCTGCCTCTCTTGCACGCCCTTAGCTTTTGTTTCACTTTGTTCGCTCTCTCTTTGAGCTGATCATCCCGAGAGAGAGAGAGGGAGTGAGAGAGAGTAAAGTGGCCTTTGTAGCTTAAAACTGGAAGTTATTGCCTGGTTTTTTGCTTCAGCAACATCCCAACCATGACCTTCTTCTTGTGATAACATCTTCGATAAGTCGGCTAAAAGTGCTATAAATTGAAACTGAGATGAAGCCTAAACATAAATAGCAGTATCAGCAGTAAAACTGTCAGGATTGTGAATAATGTGGCAGTTATCAATGAAATCAAAGCTGTGAAACACAAAAACAAGCCGTCATTTTCAAGTATTTCAAAAAACAAACTCACATGTGAAGATCCATCTTCCCTCATCCTGCTAGGTATGTGTGTGTGTGTGTGTGTGTGTGTGTGTGTGTGTGTGTGTGCTGCATCCTCCATCACACCTGCAGCTATAACGTGGCCCCAACACAGCAGAGTGTTTTAATTCACAGAGCAGAAAACACTGATGTTTTGTCAAATCCCTGCTGCAGACAGAGTGCAGAGAAGAAAGACTGCAGTGTCTCATAAAAGAGGGAGGGTGGGGGGGGTAACTGTATCGTCATCTAGAGTCTTACAATACAGTCATCACAGGTTTAGATGTGCGATCTCTTTGCATTTTGGATTACTATGATAAAATATCATCGCTGCAAAATACGAAAAAAAAAAAACAAACAAAATGTGCTGAAAAATTTTTAGGAGCAAAAATTTTGGATTTGAAAATTCAGATTTGAATCGGTCTTTGCGCTGGTCATCGTTTTGTCATAGACGTGGTATCAGAAAATGTGAGTAAGTGTAACTTTAGTAAATTTAATTTGATTTTATTTGATATCGGTCGAGTCAGAGCAAAACTTTTAAGTTTAAAGAACTTCAAGAAATATTGAGTTCGTCTTCAACCAAAACCAATTTTTATTTTGTAAACAGGCTGTTAACATGTTTGTATTTCCTCTAATGGTCAGCTTTTTTTTTTTAAATTAACATGTATTTAGTTTCTGGTACTCCTGCAGCCAGCCTCAAGTGGACATTCAAGGAACTACACTCTTTTTTTTTTTGTAAGTTTTTTTGGGGGGCTTTTTCTGCCTTTTAACACTTCCAGGGTATAAAGCCAATAATTTGAATTTAAGGCCTTAAATTGTCTAAAATCCTCTTAAAATCTCATAAAATGTCTTAAATATGTATAAAAAATATATATATAAAAAAGTGATGTTAATTTTATTTAAAAAAAAAAAAAGGCAGGGGCTTCAGTCTCACTTTTAAATGTTCTGATATGAGAAGACGCTATAACGTAACTACAAAACGGACCTAAAGTACCTGTGTAGCCTGGTCAGATTTTATGGAGCACTATCAGCTAATGAGCTGTGCGCACGCCACAGTGTTACAGCCATCGGCAACCTCCGGTCTGAAAATATGAGACAGTGCTGAAGTGCTAAAATCTGCAGTTCGTCAAGTGTTTGCTTGAGGCTGGCTCAGGAAGGGTACAGGAAGTCACAAACACACCAAGCCCAAAAAAGGCGTTCTCACAGCCTGGTACAAAAAAAAGTCTCTCAACTGAATCGCTAATTTTTCTAATGGTTCGCACTTTACACAGAGTGAATTTTTTTTCTAACTCGGCAGTTAATAAGATATTAAGATCGCCAATTCGTCCAATCAGAGGCACAGTTCAGCTCATGTGACAGACGTGCGCCCTATAGCTGTTAGTGTGGAGACTCAAAGCCTGCCTCATTTCCAATATGGCCAAATAACTCAGTGCCACTCTGATTTTCCTTCATGTCTTTTGTACTTTTTTTTTGCCAGTATGGATGTGAAATGGGTCTTAAATTATATCCATGATGGTCTTAAAAAATCTTAAAAGTCTTGTGGAAACCTGCAGAGACCCTGACTTCTGCATTGGCTTCAATTTTTAATACCATAAGTTGCTGCTTTGTGCAGATTCACACACTCAACTCGGGACTGGGGGGGGAATTCATCATGCATATTTTAAATAATGTCAAACTTTTCCTCAACGGAAATTAATTTTTAAGATTTCCATCAACAAAAACAAAAAGCTCCTAAAAGTGCAACAAGAAATGGGTTTGGTTCAGCTTTAAAGGAAGGCGGCGGAAAAGCGAAAATTTTCAACATGAGTATCAACAGAGCTGATTTCAGAAGCCCAGAGCTAGCTAAGTGCTGCCAAACATGTTGACACTGAAGGCCAGATCATTTTAAAAAAGTAAACTGTACAAATGAAAACAGCTCAAAGATCGCAGAGACAGGAAACGTTTTAAGATTTTGCTGGTACATTGTGGTCTTGTATTACCGCCTCTCTCCCTCTCTGCTCAAAGTAGCGGGCCAACGCAAGGATTAGATTAAGGCAATTGGTTCTGGCCTGTAGCGTGTGTGTGTGCAGCAGAGTATTAAGGGGGGGACAGACGAGGCCAGTTTGAGCCGGGCCGGGGGCTACAGCAGGCTCGGGAGGGCTCATGTAGCATGCTACGAATTTGAGTGTGTATGTTTTAGGGCCAGGCTGTGCAGGCAGGAAGAGGGAGAAAGGCTGAGAGAGAGAGGATAGTGCCGTGCCACCTAGCTCCAAGGCAGTCATCTGGTCTAATGGGGCTTGTGTGTAAATGCGTGTGTGACAGGGAGAGTGTGTCCTGTGGCTGAATCTGAGCAGTCCGGTCTTCCATTAGTTTGTTTCAAAGCCCTTATGTTGCCCTTCTCCCTCTCTTTTCTCATTTCTTCCTCTCATGATTTCTGCCACGAGGCCTCAGGCGAACATGTGAGCATGCTGTAAACAAACCAACAAACCGGTGGGTAGAGTGGACACCAAGCTGGTGACCCTGTTTGCATGGACTCCAACGTGAGCAACAAGAAGATAATATTCAAAGTGGAGCTCATACAGACAGTGTCCTTCCCTCCGCCGGCTGCCTTTTTCCTTTATAACTGGGTCACCTTGGATTACATCACTGGCTGTTTGCCAAAGAGCTTATTATGTCACTCAGCAGACAAAGAGGCAGAGTATGTTGTGACTGTGCTTTTCTGTTTTCTTATTTTGTACATTCAAATGAATTCGTTTTGATTTCTACCTCCCACCCATGACTTAAGAGTTTTAGTCCGGTTTCTGTGGCTAATCAGCAAATACTGAAGACACACTTCAATGTGAAGTGAGAGTAGATGATAGAGCGCATGAACTCTTGCTTAAAGATGTGCTGATTTTCCAGCATCAGGAATGTTTTACATAATGTAGCCTGTAGGGCTGTCACTTTTTATTCAAGCTTCAAATATTCGTTCAAACATGAGGTGAAAAGTTCATATTCGAACTTTAATTATCCTTTCGAATCTCGGCTGCATCCTGGAGATGTGAGCCTACTCTGCAGACAACAAAGCGCTGCTTCACATCCAAACCGTGCTGAACTAGCGCCGCTGGTCAGTACGGCCATAGACTATATAAAATATAGACATAGTCTCCGAAGTCTCATGAGTACAGACCTTTGCAACATTTAGCAAGTTACATTGGTGAGGAAAAACTTCCCTTTAACAGGCAGAAACTCCGGACAGAACCAGACTACCTTGCAAGACAGCTACAAGCTGAAGTAGAGGATTTTATCGTACCGCACGGTGTCTTAACATATCGTAACCTATCGTAGCATACTGTTCGTATCATACCAAGTCAAATGTGGCAAATAGTTATGTATTCGATTGAACCATAACATTTAATAGACTGTAGTGTAACCAAACGAAGTGTTCTGCACAAATGTGATGCGCGGATATGAGACACGCAAGATCCACACGAGAGAACGCGTGTGGCTTTTATGCTTTTTCACACCCCGCGTGGTGTCCGTTCCCAAACTGCAGGGGGCGGTGTATCGCAGAGGGGTTGTTCACACAGTGTACTACATTTCCTCACAAATTCCTCTTCCCTGCTATGTTTGGTTGCAATTTTACGCCAGGAAGCGTTAACCACACGGTTGTAAAGGTGATCTCTGTGAAATGAATCATACAAATGCCAGCATTTGTTTTACTCCACGCGGAGACGCGTGGAAGTTAGAAATTTGCGGAGGTGCTCCACGCGGAAATTTCCCGCGTGAAACTGCACGGACCTTGTGGACGCTTCAAGCATAAATAAGGCTTAATGCTGTATAAAGTCACATTACAGTTGTATGATACCGTCACTTATACTGTATTTTATCACATCATACTGTATCATAATCTCATCTTTCAGGAGTCAAATGTACCATTAAATCACACTAGGGATGCACCGAATATGTTCGGCCGAATATTGCAAAAAAAAGCCACATTCGGCCTTCGGTGAAGTGAGTTAAAAGCAAGGCCGAATAGTAGCGTGTGACACAATGACGCAATCAAACAGCAAATGCTACTGGAATATTTAAAAAATGTCAGAGTCTGCAGACAACAACCCGCTGCTTCACGTTCAAACAAGCGCCGCTCTTCCGCTGGTCTGTCTGCAGACACTACTCCAACATAAAGCAGACGTCGGGCACGCGCACGGCTCGCCTACGTCACTATGAAGCGTCTATCAAAAACGTTTTACATGCAGCGCGATCTGATCAGAGTCAGTAGAGTGAGACAGAGAACAGGATTATAACTCTAGAGACTTTTTGGCTCATGTTAAGTTGTTTTGGTCCCACACAGCCCTCTAAAACCCCGTTATTGTTTAAATAACTGTCGAGAGGAGCGGTCACAGCGATCATGTGCGCGTGCTCGTGCGTGAATTGTACCGTGCAGGTAATATTGGAAACAAAAAGAGAGTCACATTCGATCCCGATCAAGTTGATAGATTTGTGTTTCTGGCGAATAATTGAGAAATGAAGACGGGCTGTTCAGCTTGAGTATCAGTTATATGTTTTACCTTCTTATTCAAAGCTGTCGAAGCTTTCTCTTGTTGTTAAGGAGACTGTTAAGGAGAGCGCGTGCAGGGGCGGGGGATATTCGAATATATTCAAAGAATGACGGGTCATTTAATATTCGTTCGAATATGATTTTTTGAAAAAGTGACAGCTCTATTCGGTATTCAGTATTTGGCCAAGCGTTTATATTTTATTCGGCTTCGGACACAAATTTTCATTTCGGTGCATCCCTACATCACACCTAAAAAGTTTGGGATTCAGCCTTTCCTCTCCATAAATTAATGCAGACATTGATCTTTTAAACTTTGAACATATGCTGATACTCAAAACAATCACTCTAACCGTAGTCCGTTTTAAGCCTCAATTTTTATGTCTTAGTGTAGTTATAAAAATAAAATTATGCAAGTTAAATTGAGATGTCTGGGAATCCTTTGACATGTTCAGTTTTTGAAGACTTCAAATTCTGACGGTTTGATCTGCGGCAGTCACATCCTGATTTTGTAACTCAGCTGAAATTGAAATATTTAAATAAACCCAGACAGCCTTGAAACTGCACGCCCCCTCAGTTTCCTGCAGTTAACAAGACAGCAGTCACAATGTCCCGGCTCCACAGTAACATCGCCCAATCAGGAGTGAAGTGTCACCTTGATTTTCAGCTGTAGCTGCACTTCTCACTGATCAGTGTCATTGTGAATGCTCTGAAGGATCGTTTCCTAAAGTTTGGTCCAAATAGGATCAGCAGGGAGTGAGACTGTCAGCTGTACTCGCCCTTATTTTTAGCTGCCTCAGTGTGACTCGAGTCTTTGCTCATTTCCTGAATTTTTTCCCCCCCTTGCTGTTTCTAGCTTTTGTCGTGCTGGATTCATGCGGTGTTTGTTGTTTTGTTTATAGATGGTTGGAGACGAGGGATATGCATGGCTTATAGCTGCAGCTGGCAGTGTTTCTAAAACAGGGCTGTGATGATGGACTTACATAACAGAATTTTATAAATGCCCCCAAAAAAAAGAAAGGTATTTAGCTTTTAAAGGAAAGCGATGGTCTGCTTTAAAAACATTGACATCAAACGGGCTGAAAAAGAGCAGGAAAAGCGGACTAGTACTTTAATCCAAAGGGAAAAAACAATCTTGAAAACTTCCTGAAATTTCTCAGAGGGGCTGCATGTGTGAACGCAAACTGACACATTTTATTCCAACTCTTTAATAACTGAAAAAAAAAACGACTGAGTGAAGTTGAAAGTACGAGTGAAAATAACTTCTGAGGCTTCTAAAATGCTCATCCGTGCGTCTGAATCCATAATTGTTCAAGATCAATGTGTTGTGTGATCGTAAGTGTTTAAAAATCCCCCGAATGACGTCACAACCAGCGGTGTAAACACGACTAAACCTCTCGTACTGTGGAGCGGTGAGGGTTAACAGCTGGACAGCGGCAGTAAATGGAACAGTGTTGAGAGGATTTTGAAATCCTGCTGTTACAGACGTGACAGCCTGTCGCCCTCCTGAGCTTCACTGACCTCACTGAGCACCTTGCTGCAGGCTTAACACACACACACATACGCACACACACACTCAGCAGCAGTACTTGGTGTGTTCCTGATGATGCAGTAGCTTTGATGAAGGTCTCTGGAGGGCGTTTTCGTCAGCCATGTTGAACAACTCAAGGTGCTGACTCTCCCTGCCCCCCCTTGTCCTCCTTTGTAATCCTTTCTTTGATTCTTTCTTTCATCTTGTTTTATTTTCCTCTGCCTTCCTCTTCTCTCTTCTCTCCTCTTCATCCTCATATCCTCCTGGCCCTGTGTCCTCTCATCCATCTCCTCTTTCCATTTCATGTTTCAATCTCAGCATTATCTCCCCTCTCCATCCTCCTCTACCCTGCGTCGTCACTTAGCCCTTCCAAAAATAAGTGCTTGATGTGTGTGTGTGCACAGTTTTTGTGTGTAAGCGCTTAAAGTCCCTGAAATGTGCAGTGTGTACAAGTTTGAGTGCTAAACCTCAATTTATATTTATAAGAAAGAAACTCTTACTTCTGTTTTAGTGGAGTCCCATCCCTGAAAAGCTTTTGACTTAACATCTTTAAGGACAGGAATTTATAGAACGCACATTTCTGGGGCGGTTCTTGTATGGTGCAACATACAGAGACTACATACTCCTAACTAGGGCTGCAACTAACAATTTATTTCATGATTGATGAATCCATCGATTGTTTTCTATATTAATCAAGTAGTTGTTGGTCTATAAAATGTCAGAAAATGGTGAAAAATGTCAATGTCAATGATCAGATGTCTTGATTTATCCACAAACCAAAGATATTCAGGAGCACAGAAAGCAGAAAATATACACATTAATGAAGCTAAAATCAGAGAATTTGGACATTTTTCTCTTAAATAACTACTTAAACTGAAAAATCAGTTATCAAATCCTTGATTATTAATTTAGTAATCAGTTAATAATTGATTGTTTAATTAACTCTTGCAGCTCAAGTCGTAACCTCTCCAAATGAAGCAAAAAAAAAAGCCTTAAAAAACAGATCAAAACAGTCGTTTACTCATTAACAAGCCCACCTATCATGACACAGTAAGTGTTGTGGTGTGACAACGACGTGCTGATAGGAGAGTGAAAACTGCATCACAGGTGTGGCTGTTTTTTTTTTTTTTTTTTGGGTGTTTCAGAGAATAACACGTCTGGAACTTGCAAATCACGTGCTGCATGTATTCTGAGAGCTGGAAAAGAGTCCTCAAGTTTAAACACAACAAACCTTTTAAGTCATCTAAACGGTCATTGCCACAGCAAAACTGTATTGAGGAAATAAAAAGCAGTAGTAACTGCAGTTAGCATTAGCGCCAAAAATCATAAAGTGCCTGAAAAGTTGGCAACAAGATTGTGAATTAACAGCACTCAAAACCTTGGTTATCTTAGGATTTCAGCAGCCAATGGCGTGTTTTTAACTGTATCCTGCATCGCTGCTGCTTAGTGGGTGCATCAGGTATAGAATCCAACTGTTTCTTCAGAAGCCTACGGGTGTTGCCGTCGCCGGCAAGCTAGCTCAAAACAACTCGTGTGAAATCATTAATGTTAGACACCTCCGATTTTTGTTCATTTTGTCGCTTTCTTGCTTTTAAAAGTCGGTTATTAGAGCAAGTATGACAGCTAGGCTATCATCATCAGCTTTGTGGTCTCCATGGCAATGTAAACGGAGCGTTCAACCAGAAGAGCAAACCCGGCAACCGCTATGAACTATGGGTAGTCAAGAAAAAAAAGGATGTAACTGCTCTGCAATACCCCTCCAAACCACATGTGGGCAGTGTCATCCTTAAAATCATCTATTTTCGACTCCAATGTATTTTCTGCTTTTTCGTAGCAATTTTGAGTGTATTATGTTACACTGACGCTGATACACGTTGCTGTTTATCATACGGTTGCTATTACGAGGAAGGATAGAGAGGAACCGTCCGAGGGGATGAAATGTACGGCTGATGTTTAGCTATTCTGAAAGTGTTGTAAATACAGGAAGCACGATCCCACTCAGCAGACCAATCCCAGGGCTTGCAGTCCGTGTTGTTTAAGAATAAGAAAAGCCTTTGTTCCCCTAGGTATATTAAAAAAAGCATACAAGGAATTTGACTTTGCTTGAACTGTACTCTCTCTGTACAAACATGTTTGAGAAAATCACTAAACATCACAAATAGAAAAGAGATGAAGTTAGTAAAAAAATGAAAAGAAACTACTGTAAGATGTTTTTACATTTAGGATGAGGTGCACGTTAGGCACATCATGAAACATAAACATGCACAAACGATTTTAGTAATCCTGTTGGTAACAGCTGGTTATTATCAGTTAATGCCTCGCAAAACATCCACATCGTGCATCCCTGAGAGAATTTCAAATGCTGCATCAAGGTATGGGTTTGAGATAATAATAGCCTGTGTCCTTCCTTTGTAGAGTTGCGTGTTTGTGTGTTTAGTTTAAAACACAGTTTATCAGCCCTCATAATCACCGTCCTTTCAGCTGCAGGTACACTGAAGCAATCGGAGAAAGCGCAGACATCCAAACTGAGGAAACAGAAATTAATGTGTCTGGGTGTAAACAGAGCAGCGGGGACAGGCCGCAGCTTCACCACTCTATTTATAATACTGACCCATCTGTCTCCCTTCCATTGGAAATTAGTGTGTATGACTGTGTGGGTGTGTTGACTGCTGCTCTTGTCGCTTCCTGGGAGCTGGACATCTGTCCTACTGTCAACACACGCACACACACATATATACACACTTATACAACAACTTACACTGTTGGGAGCTGAACTGAGGGGCTGTGTGTGTGTGTGCTGCTTGGATTAATAACTTTGATTAATGTCCTCACAGTGGATCTGTGTTTAAATACTCATAAAGCAGGTCAGATGAGAAAAGCCTCTGTGTCGGTTGTTGCTCTTATTAACATTTCATTCATGGCTCTTCAAGCTAAAACAGTTATTTCCTGTCAGGGGAGGGAACTGTCTTTACTCCGTTTAAGGATCCGGGGTATCATTCTGGTTTCATGAAGTGAGGAATTTGCTTTTGAATTTTTTGAACAACAGCTCCACATTCTGAATCACTCATGTGACTTATTGAATTATCTAATCAGATTAACTTAAGAGGTCCAGAAGAGCATCAAAAGTGCTCATCTCACAGAGATCTGGACTTCGGCCGCTAGTACATGTCCAAAAATGCTAGTTTCCCACAATGCAACTTGACAGCTTCACTTTTCCCCTGCTAAATGAATGTCCGTGTCTTTTAACCTCATCGTTTTTAACACAGGCTGTCTGGTTTTATTTTCTCGTCTCTGAGTCTGAGTAAAAGATAACCGCCGTGACTGGACTCGGACTTGACAGAGCTCCTCCAGAGACCTGATACCGCTCATTTCAGCGGCTGGGTACCGTTCTTTTTGACTAGTAAAGCGATCTGGATAAGGGGAGCTCCACTTCTAGCTGTCCTGAGGATTTTCTGATATTTCACTGATGCGTCTCAGAAATCACAGACGAGCACCGCAACACGTCGCCCGGTGAAAATTCCTCCGCAGGCTCGGCTCCCTCTGTAGCCTCGCTTCTCTTATTTCAGATTTTTGTTTCAGATTTGACGCTGCAGAGGAACAGCGTCGGTGTCTGGGAGCGCGGTGTGGAATCAGACACTAAAAGAATCTGTACATCTGATGAAAATGTGATTTTGGTAGCCGCGAACTCCCCAATGCAACAATCTCAGACTAAAGGCGGACTGCAGCAGGCAGCTGAGACTGTGTATGCGCGTGTGTGTGTATGTGTTCTTATGTGAGTATGGATCCAGTTACCCAAGGTGCCCAGATATTAAATCATACTCACACACACACACACACACACACAAACTCATTGCGGCCTTTGTATTGATTTATATTGACCCATGGTTGTGTTGAGGGTCGGTCATTAAATTAACACACCAGCAGAGAAAGTGATGACTCCTCCAGACCACGGCGTACATGTGTGTCTGAAGAAAAGAAGGACAAAGAAAGTGCACACATAACACTCCCTCCTCTCTCTCTCTCTCTCTCTGGAGGAGGGAGTGTCGGCAGCAGAGCAGAATGACTTCCAGACCTGAAAGCTCAGCTCGCTTCTCAGCCTGAGGATTGTGGGAAAAACCTTGCAATTGGTCCCCTACGGGAGAAGGCAGCACGTTCACCTACGCATTCATCTTCTTTATAAACGTCAGAACATGTTCGCATGTCACATCACATTTATAATGAACAGGATTAAATCCTCGGTGTCCTCGATATGAGAAACTGGAACATGCGAGCTGGGATCTGAAGATAGGAGAGAGAGGCAGAGGATCCTGTTTGCAGTGGAGTTACTGAAACTACGACACCATAAACAAACACAGATCAGAAGATGGTCACCGTATTTACTGACAGATAAAAAATTGTAACTCTGGTTTATTTAACATCTTGTTCCAACATCAATACCCCATAGCTTCAGTACAGCTTTAAACATATGGATTGTACGGTGGCCCTGAGAGCTCACACCACTGAAACTGAAGAGAATAACTGCAAAAAGACAAAACACAAGCAAATTAAGAAAACATTTTCAATAATTTGACAACACATGCGCAGCATTTAGTCCTCTCATAATTTAACACCCAGTGAAACCATACTGTTGAAAACACTGAATAAGGCAGCTCAGCGTTAAGACAAACAAGTTTATCTCTTGAGCTTCAGAGAGAAGTGTGAAACAGGTTTGCAGAATATGTTGTAATACACTTGGTAGAAGTTGGGATTCATGCTCTGTATCTTGAAAAACAAGTCTTAAAAAAATCATCCCGTTCATTTGTATGTGGAACTTCTGGTTTATGTTCCATCGGGGGCCCCATTTGGACAAATAACTGCTACCCCTTTCAAGATATTGAGATGTCCATGCCCAAGTATTGTTTTTTTTTTCTTCCTGTGAATAAAAAAATGATATTTTAATCATTTAATGTGTGTCTCAGGGCATCTTGAGGGATGTTTCTTCAGCGACAAAAACTTCTGACACTCCCGCCTTAATGCAGCTTTGGTCTATTAAAATTAAGCATTATATATATATATATATATATATATATATATATATATATATATATATATATATATATATATATATATATATATATTAGCTAGTTTCTGATTTTAACAGTGTCATATGTATCGTTGCTGATTCTCGCCATGGGAAACTTTGCTGATGCTCTTCCTGCCAGAACTTTTTAGCTACTAGGGGCTGCAGTGTCGGACTTTGCCAGCGTCATATGTGCCGCTCTGTTGTGTACCCTTTACAGTGTCATATGTATCGTTGCTGATTCTCGCCATGGGAAACTTTGCTGATGCTCTTCCTGCCAGAACTTTTTAGCTACTAGGGGCTGCAGTGTCGGACTTTGCCAGCGTCATATGTGCCGCTCTGTTGTGTACCCTTTACAGTGTCGTATGTATCGTTGCTGATTCTCGCCATGGGAAACTTTGCTGATGCTCTTCCTGCCAGAACTTTTTCGCCACTAGGAGCTGCAGTGTTGGACTTTGCCAGCGTCATATGTGCCACTCTGTTCTGTACCCTTTGCATCTTTGCTAATGCTCTCCCTGCCTTGGCTTTTCAAGTACATAAAAGAGAGGGAAGGTGTGCTCTCCCTGCCTCGGGCTTTGGTATTCCATGTATGAACATTTTTTAAATATAAAATATGAATTGAAAATTATTGAATATTTTGAGCTGATTGGCTTTCTTGCTGAAGGAGTTGTTTGCTTATGTAAGCGTCTTTTCGACGACCAGCTAAAAACTTGTCGCAAATTATCGGTAAAAATTAAAATTAAAGCACATGAAGAGACATTTGTACCAATGTTTCCAGTAACAAGATGAGAACCTTTTTTTCACTCATTGTGAGCTGAGTAAGTGACATTATTATTCATTTTCTGAATCAATTAATCTACCCATAAATTTGTGCAAAAGATTTCTAAGTATAGCATGAAATGCAGACACATTATTTGGAACAAACATGTGACTTGCGCTCGTCCATCTAGGCAATTTCAGAAATATTCAAAATGCAACTTTTTCAAAGATTTTAGACTTTTTCATCTGGTGTCTGCTAGGATTATTAAAAGCTTTCTTTGAAATAAGTTTTTAGGTGTGTACTCTAAGAAAGAAAACAACACGTCAAAAAGAAGCAACGTTAAGGACTTAAAAAGTCTTAAAGTATTAAATCTTCACTCAATGTTTTACTACAAAAGCAGGTTACCACGTGATACAGTGAATAAAACTGTGTTGACTGTTCAGCTCTCAGATCTGTTGTAAATGGTTTCCTCTTCCTGTGCGGAGGAACACAGTCTGGAAATAAACCTCCCGTCAAATTGTTCACCACATTCGTTTGTAAGCAGACACACTGATGCTGTGTTCAATGGCTTAATCTTTGATCTGATTATCTTGCTCCTACAGGGCCTGACATGTCAACGCTTTAACGTCATTATTGTAACGGGAACAACATGTTTAACAGTTTGACGATTGTGTCCACTTTGTTCACGAGGACCAAAAACCCCTCAGTGTGAGGAGTCGTCGTCTGACAGCACGGCTCTGCTTTATGTTCCCACGTCTCTGAATGAATCCCTGAACAACAGGAGGGACTTTTTTTGTTTTTTTTTTAACTGTGTTTGGATCTCTTCCTCCAGGCGTGAACAGTGTTTGCAGTCATCACATCAGTCGCAATGTAGGAGTTTGTGCTGGAAGCTTAGTTTTTTTCAGTTCAGCGCTGCACCCAAATTCACATCGGCCCACATGAGTCACATATTTAACCTGTAAGATGCTTCATTACACATTTCCAGTCATCGGGGGCTTTTCATAACTCTTCAGGCTCTTCTATAATCCATTGAGGAAAAACACTTATTTGCGATCGTGTTAAACTCAGTGTCGCTACCAGTGTTGTAGTACTTGTAACACTCGTGTTGTGCACGTGTGTGTTTGTGTGTCCCTGTGTGTTAAAATAAGAGTTAAAAATAGCAAATGATTGACTTTTGCTCATTGAACTGACTCCCTGTCCACTCCCACAGCAGATGGTTGTCACAGCAATAAAATAACTACTGCAACCGGCAGATGTGCAAAAAGACAGGCAGGCAGGTGGAATGAGAGAGAGAGAGAGCAAGAGAGAGAGAGAGAAGAAAGAGAGAAGTAGCTCTGAGATAAGATAGAGATGGAGAGATAGAGTGCAGAGAGAAACTGTGATACATAAACTCTGTGTGTGTGTGTGTGTGTGCGCATCAGGATATTAGATCATATCTCAGCAGGACACGTCTTATCAGATCCCTACATGCAAACATGAGCTCCACTGTTAACTTCCTTCCCCTCAGGTCTGCCCTGTGTGTGTGTGTACACTTTGTGCTACATCCTGTTGAGAATCAGATGTCCTCACAAGGACAGCGAGATGTACAGGGTGGTGACATTTTGTCAGGGGGTGTCACGTGGGTCATTTTTGGGTCAGCGTATAAGCGAGAGATGCTGCATTCAGGGGACGTGAAGGAATAGTAAATCAGAAGTGTCTGAAAAGCAGAGAAAATGGAGACAAATAGTGACCCCAAAGATTCTTTACAGATATTTATCGGCTGAACACTTCAGATAAATTACTTTAAAGTTGCATAAAAACCATGTTGCGTCATTACTCTGCACAAAAATCAAATTCTTGTACCTGCAGTTTTGTTCATATAGTCATTTCCACAGATGCTGCCGCCTTCTTTAGATTTAGAAAGAGCCAAGACAAAGTGTTCTGATGCACACCTGAGTCAACACACACACTTACATGCACACATATTTCTATAACACACACGAGACACAAGCCGTCCCAGATAAACACCCTGATAGTGCTGAGCGCACACATGCTCCCACTCCTTCGCACACTTGACACGATTTACTAGAATCCATTAAAACTGAATTTACATAATACCGTCTCTGCTTAACTGCCGGTGCAGGGACTCATCACACACGCGTACTCACATGCAAACGCACACACAGACTTACAGGCATGCATACTGCAGTGTGGGTGACCTTGCAGCAGCGACAGAGCAGAACAACCTGTATGGATTGTGTGTGAGTGCGGCCAGAACACACATTATAGCTCTAATTAAGACCCTCCGTCTCCATATGCGCTGGTCTGAGATCAGCTGTCAGGTGCCAGCTGGCTGTGTTATTTATGGTTAGAGACACTAACAAATGCTGCTCTCAGTAGATCAACAGAAGGCTCAAAGACAAACTAACTAAACTGTTTGTTTACTCCTTTTATGCCATTGTTGCTCCAGGAGGCTGTTAGTCAGATTCCTGTGTTTTCATGTCAGTAGAGGGAGCAGAGTTATGAGGATACACCTCAAGACAGACTGTGGAAGAATGTGAGCTTTCCTTTTTAAAAGGTATGATCACAGGAGTGGCTCAAGCACACAAATGAACGCAATAGAGTCCTGTAAAGAACCTTCATGGTACTGTGGGGATTAGAGCCAGAGTAAGGAGAAAAAAACAGAGTAACAATCGTAATATCCAGGATTAAAGTTTGGATTAAGTCACAGATTTGTGAGAAAAGTAGTTGAAAAATCCTGGGATAAAAAACTTGCAAAATTAAGAAAAGGCCAGAAATATTTAAGGAAAAAGTCAAAAATATGTGAGAAAAAAGTTGAAATCTTGTGAGGAAAAAAAATTCCCAAATTTGTGAGGCAAACGTTGGACAAAAGGGCCAAGAATGTGTAAGGGAAATACTCAGAAACTTTTGAGAAAAAAAATTCTAAATTTGTGGTGGGAAAAAATTGCAGTCTTGTTAGGAATAAAGTCAGAGATTTTTCAAAAAAAAAAGTTTGTAATGAAGAAAGTCAGAGATTTGGTTGAAACAAGTTGAAATGTGTGAGAAAGTAACTAAATTTGAAAAAATTGTCGCAGATTTTTGTAGTAAAAACAAACAAAAAAAAAACATTGCAAAATCTTGAGAAAAACAACTTGCAAATGTTCAGAAGAAAAAGTCAGAAATATGTTAGAAAAAAGTTGCAGCTTATGGGGAAAACATCCTGAATGTGTGTGGGGGAAAAAAGTTGCCGCAATAAGAGGAAAAAAACTAAAATTGTGGGGAAAAAAGTTACAGCTTTAAGAAAAAAATTTGCTGCCCTGTGAGTAAAACTCAAGAATTTTTGAGAAAAAAAAGTGGTCACCTTGTTAGGAATTAAGTTCAAGATTTGTTGGAAAAATGTTAGAAATGTATGATGAAAGAGTCACATTTTGGGGTAAAGAAGTTGCAAGGAAAAAGGCAGAAATGTTGGGCAAAAAGGTTAGAAATCAGTGTGTCGAATCAGTCTCAAATCTGTTTGACTAACGCTTTAAAATCTTTGGACTTCTGCAGATTTGTGAGTAAAAAAAAGTTGTAGATGTGTTTGGGAAGAGACAAAAATGTGTGTGGGGGAAAATAAATTTTGAATTTTGTTGGAAAAATCTATCGGAGCCTCCGACTCTTGCACATCAGAAATAAACGCTGGTAAACTGACCTTATGAAGCCGTGTTTCCGATTGTTAAACCTCCTCGCCTGGCTTGAGTTTGATGTGTTATTTTCGGTTGTGTTTCTGTTCTGAGGCTTAAAAACCGAGAAGGGGAAAATTCAGAGAAACTTTCTTTCCTTGGAATTTAAGGCATGAAAGTTTTAATCTCAGCATGTGGTAACAGAAAACCGCACAGACTGAAGTCCATTACTCTGCTCCTGTTAGCCCGTCTGTTTTCAATTCTGACTTTAACACACTTTTTCAGTCTAACTGAGCTGAGCGTGTCCGTCTGTCTGCAGGTCTGACCACAGAGGGCTTGTACCGCGTCAGTGGGAACAAGACGGACCAGGACAACATCCAGAAACAGTTTGATCAAGGTGAAGCACTCACACACCCACACACTTATACTCACACCTGTGCAGGCTTTCAGCAGAGCCTCATAAATACACATTCAGGAGGGGGGGGACATGTGGAGCTGGGGTTTCAAAGCCGTTGGAGGCCGGTGGTTCTCGTTATTTTCACACGTCGTGATTCTAAATTATTTTCCCATGGACTTCAAATCGCCCCGTTTAAGAACTTAACTCGGTATGTTACCAATCCAGCGGCGTTGTGCAATAAATCTGACCCGCAGAGAAAGTCCAAAGCCAACCGAGCTGCAGAGGTGCTTAAAGAGAAACACATGCCCCGTGGAGCTCAGTGAAACCTGCACAGGAGAACTGGTGAGCTGCCAAATCGGCTGTTAGGATAAATAAAGTCACCACAGGCAGAAATCGCCAACACACACTCAGCCGTGTCGGTCATTTTCCTGCCAGCTCCTGAAGTACGGAGACTTAAAATTAGATGAAATGAGGTGGTTTGTTTTTTCAGCCCCACACTGATCAGTGATCTTTTTATTTCCTCTCTTTTTAGACTCAGTCTGTGTCATTGTTGTTTGGATAAATAGCCACACCTCCTGTCATTCCTCTTTTCTGTGTGTCAGCATAAAGATGCCCAAATAACACAACTCATATTTTGTAAGGTTTCCTTGTTTTCCTGTGATCCACATACCGATGCGGCTACTTAAAGAGGGGGTATTCTGCTTTCCAATAATTTAAACGTGGATATAAAGTAACAATGCTGAATCTTCATTCTGAACGTGTATATATAAATCCCTGAATCTGTCTGCTTCTAAAAATAGCTCAAGATCATCATGGGATCTTCATGAGACTTGCTGAATGATGTCATCGCATAAGGTTCTCTTAACTGCTTCATGACACATGAGGGGCGAGCCTGAAATGCTAAAGTCTACCTGAAGCTCCACCCCCTCAAGCCTTCATAGGGCTAGCCAGTCCGGGGGAAGGGGGTTTGTGGAGCAGAGAGCCTTAAAGAGACAGTAACTAAATTAAAGTATTTCAGACAGAGGCGTAGATAATGTTTTTTAAAACACCTATGTGAGAAAAAAAAAAGGTATTTAATGAGCTGTGAGTAATTTAAAGTCTCTACAGAAGCACCAGAAGGACGGTGTAAAGACTAAAGAAAAAGCTCAGTACCCCCTCTTTAATGTTGAAGCAGCAGAAGGGGTGTAAACTTTTCGCCTCTTGCCAAATTTGTTTTGAATCCAAAATGGGAAATTCTGTGATGCATGTAAATTTAATTAAATTTTTTGCAGCAGCAGTATTTTTGGGGGAGGGGGTGTGTTAATCTGCTTCATGAGCTCAGTCATGAATCTAATTCACTTTGTTTTCCTAGCTTGTTTGGCCGATGCACAAGTTCCTTTTTCCGTCGTTTTATTTTTCATGATGCCCGCTTCTCTGTTGGTTAAACCGTGCTGGACATCGCAAGTGTTGGATGACCCTGCTCTCTTGGTTTTTCAGCGTTTCTCCAAGGTTTACAGCCTTGGGGCGGCGGTGATTTTACATGACTTTTTCTGACTCTCTGTCCACTATGGAGTGTCTCTGTGAGTGTGAACACATCTGTGTGCATTGAGGCGTAACTTTGCCGTGTGCGATACAGAGAGCAGAGGAGAATGAAAGCACGTCCGTATAAAGACAGAAATGACATCCTGTCATGTAAATATGATAAGATCTGGCACTTATAAAGAAAATAAAATTAACTTTATTTTCTCTTTATTAAGTTTTATTTGTTTCGCATATTTCATACACAAAGTAAGAATAAAAGAAATACAAAAGAGATTTGAAAATGAATCATAGAAAGATAAAAAATTTGTAAGCGATCATGGGAAAATTAATTTATGCGTATGTGTTATTATGCTTCATTTGGGTTGTATTTCCTTGTTCTTTCTTTATAGAAAACCACACACACAGCTATAGCCACACCCTACAAAATTCAACAATGAGTCTGAGTTTTTGAGAGAAATGTCTGGATGCTGTGAGAAAAAGCAGCGCTGCGTTGAAACTGCTGCTGATGTCATTTGAGTCCCTGCCTAAAGAGTCAGTTTGTGTTTCCTGCTTCAGCTCGCGGATCCTAAAATGTAATGTCACGAAAGCAAATTTTGATTATTTGTCTAATTAGTAGATCAGCCCGCAAACTGCAGAAGGTGTTAAGTTTAATTTGAGTCAGCGGTGGCGTCGTGTAAACTTGCTGTTCTCGAACATCTTAAGTAAAGTCTGTCTCATTTCCTCTCCTTTCTTCCCTTCCTCACTTCTGGTATGTTTTCCTCTTCGCACACACATCCTGCCGCAGCACATTCATGTCTGTATGCGAAAAAGCAGCATTATTGTTAATTAGCTGCTGTGTCAGATGGGCTTTTGGCTAAAGAAGCAGGATGTTTTTTTTCGAATGGAGGTAGTTGAAAAGTTAAATGAATGAGCTCGGGGAGCGGTGCAGTAATGATGGTTTTCTTGTGGGATTCAGGGGTCACTCCTGGTTCTGCTTCATTAACGCGCTTCGGCTGATGCAGCATTTGTTGTGTATTAATAAACTTGATTAAGAAACAGCTTTACTTCCTCTTTCCGCCGTTTCTTGCCCCCTTTGTCCCCTCTTTAAATCTTCCTCCTTCTCTGATAATCATCCTCTTTTCCTGTAACTCGCTCCTCCCCCTCCTCCCTCTTCTCTCTCCTTTTCTGTCCTACTTTTATCCACATGTGCATTTCATGTTGTTCATATCACTCTCCTTATTTCCCCCTGTCTTTCTCTTTATTTCCTTGAGAGTATTTGTGGTAAACTCAGTACGTGTGTGTGTGTATGTGTTTTGTCAGTCTCTAAGATTCAGTGTGACAGCTGTCGTGTCACCTCAGGGCTCTGTCCTCTTTCTCTCTCCCTCTTTTCCCCCCACTCTCTCTCTCGCTCTCCTCCTTCCTGTCGTCATTTGGCCGCAGCAGTGTGTAAAACAGGAATGGATGTATGTTTATTTAACATGCTGTATCTCCGCTAACAGCCTCTCCAAAGCAAACATTACCAAGTACCTTCACTCGGTAAAAGGGTTTTTGGCCTGGAGCTTATTTTATACATATGTAGGGGTCTGAATGCCTCACAGTTTTGGAATCTTTGACTGTAAATAGACCTGATCATTGAAACAGGACTTAGAGATTGTTGTTCTTGGTTTCTTACAGCAGCGGGTACATTTAAAAAAAGGTGTGTGTAAAGTGAGTGAACTCCTGACTGGGGCCAGCCGTCGCTCACAACCACAGCAGCAGAGGGATGAAAGATGGAGAGAGAGACAGTGATAGTTTAAAGGCACTGTGAGGACTTTCTTATACAGTGGTGCTTTGGCTTACAAGTTGAATTTGTTCCCTGATGGAGTTTGTATCTTAAAATACTCAAATGTCAAATCAGTTTTCCCCATTGAAATGGATTGAAATGCCATTAATCTGTTCCATACCCCCAAAAAACACTGTAATTTTCTTTTCTTTTACATGTTTTTAAATAAGAAAAAAACACTTATTGATAACAGATATTGTATAAAAACGCAATACACTAAAAATATGCTGCAATTAACTGGTTTTATGAAGTTTAACATTCAGCATTTACCTTGGAGATCAGATGACTCGAAGAATCTGATGGAGGTGGAAGAGAAAGGCTGAACTGAATAAAATATAATCACTGATTTTTGTCCATTTCTCTACGCTTTCCTCATTTTTATCTGAGGTGTTTTTCGCTAAAAACCTGTCATCAAATAGCACCTTCGCACGCCCAGTTGCAACTTTTCCTGAGTGTTTCTGTTAAATAAAGTCTGAAAGTTTTTCTAAATAGCTGCGAGCACAGCACTGATGCTTCCACTGCGAGCTAACTCGCTGCGTAAGCGGTGGGGTACCTGAAGCTGACTTGTAACTTAAATTTTAGCTCTTAACTTGAAGCAAAAAAATGGCTGAGAGACAGCTCATATCTTGAAGAACTCAGGACACTTGTAAGTCAGGATACCACTATATTTGCCTGATTGTAATCAGTGGTTTGAAATGTTATCTGTGCCAAAATACATTATTTATAAATGCTATTTCTAAGTTTCCTTGACCCAAAGTCCCTTTGGTGACACTTCACTGAGCTACAAAACTTAGCAGTGAGAAGAAAGATCTGTCCTTTTCTTAAGGAAAAGGATTTCTTGGATTTATTTTGTAGTACTGGTGCACACTGGAGCTGAACATGTGAAAGAACAAAGGACAGAAGAGCAGAAACAGGAAACATTTCTAACAATAGCGCTACGCAGCTGCAAATCCAAACCTTTAAAAAAAGTCGTCTTAAACAAAGAAAAGTAACGTCAAAATGAGGATCTGCTGTCCGATCGCTTGTGTTCCAAACAAATGCACACCTTGGCATGAGTCAGGTCTTTACGACAAGCATTGCTCATGGGAAATGTAGTCTTTATTTAGAAAAAACAGAATAGATTCTTGCCAGAGGTGTCACTGCAGTCAATGCTGAATGGATAGTCTTCACAGAGTCTTTTAAAGGTGTTAAAAACATTTTTTTCTTCATTAAAAGGGGGGTCATCAGTCTGATGTTCAGACCGGTACAGTAAAAACAGAATCAGACTCACAACACAGCAGAATCCCTCATTAATAAGAAAGCTGATATCAGCCTGAGGCTTTTAAAGATCTCTGCTCCAGTCTCAGAAGATCATTCTGCTTTTCTTGATGCTGATGCGTCGGAGCTCTCTCTCGACAGAGAAGAAAAATGGTTGTTTGAACTGGAAGTTTATTCTCTCCTTCTCCGCTGCTCCATCAGAGAAACACTCAGGCCTCTGTGCCTGCAGACAGACTGATGATAACCTCTGTTAGCTGTGATCAGAGAGGAGCTCTGTTCTCCTGCACAGACACAAAGCTCCGCTGTTAGCCTCGCTGCTGCAACACAGCTACTCGCAACCGCTTTGATATCCTTCGCAAACTTAAGCGCCGGAGCAGGAAATCTTGACACGACTCAGAGGACGGAGCAGCTTTACTGTAAGGTTAAATCCTCAGCATGCAAAAGGGAACATGGGTGTATCTCAGTTTTCTAACTTATAATCAAGCTGCACCCTCTGATTTCTGTTTGAAAAATGGAGACAATGCTGAAGTACAAAAAATCTGCAGTTCCGCAAGTGTCCACTTGAGACTGGCTGCAAAATCAGAAGAATCCCCATTGAGTCCCTGTTACGATCCCCCAGTTAAGCTTGTACCAATGAGACCAAATATAGGAACAAGAGCCAAGAGTTGAAACCCAAAATTAAATTTTTTATCAATGAAAAGGGTAGATAGTCAGTGACCAACTTAAAAACTGAACATATAATAATCCTGACTAAATATTGGTGGGTCAGCCAAAAGAACAAAAGATGGGAAGCCACCTCTGTCCAGCCCACAAGGGGCCGGCGGAACAAAATCAAAAACCAAACAAACCTAAACAATGTAAACAACGCTGTGACAACTGAACCACTGGACCCACCTGAAACAGTGGGAACAAAAAGAAACCAAAAGTCCTACATAAGGTCACGCCACCACTACCCAGTTCTCTAATTCTGCAACAGCTCCCGCTGCCAGGATGGAATGAGGTGAGAAGAGAGCGAGCTACAGTCCCTTCCCCCTCTTTAATTGCCCGATTGCTGCTCAGCTACATCGTACCAGAGTCCCAAAATTATTGTATTTTGGGGGAAATTATCGTACACCCGACAAAATAATCAAAATAACTGATAATGATCAAAACAACTGTCTTATTGTTGCACGAAAATCAGAATTGATCACTCTGTTCAGTGTCCTACAGGCACTTTTGTGGGCATTCATCGCCCTGCCCCACATCAGCAGCGTTTGATCAGCAGCTCGAGGCTCCTGTGCTCATTTTTCTCTCAACTGTCTGACTTCCTCCTGACGGAGCTCCTACGACCGTGATTGGCTGTCAATCGTTCTGAGACGAATGACACTTAAACTATGATTGGCTGGAAACGTCACATGATGCAAGATGCATTTAGGGTTTACGGATAAATCCGTCAGACTGGGGTAGATCTGTAACAACCACACGAAATTGTTAAATTATCATACATTTGGCCTTTTTTGGAATTATTGATCGTACATCGTACAGAGGGCTAAATTATTGTACAAATACGATAATTATCGTATGTCTGGCAACACTGATCGGTAGAAAAGGGCAGATCCAGGCAACCAGCTCTGTTCCTTTCTTTAACCGACGCTCTCATATTTTTTTCTAGAATTTTTGTCGTCACTTCGAGAACTTGACACTAAGGTTGAATTATGATTAAATCAAACAAGGTTGTTTGCACTATTTTGTCACTTTGTTTACATTAAGTGGTAACGAACAGTTGTGTAACACAGGTTTGTACTTGAACGTTCCCTCTGATGCACTTTCTCTGTTTTTTGGCGTAAAAGTTTATGTCTGAATATTAATCTCTGAGAGTTCTGAAGCTGTTTTTTTTTAACCAAACTGCTAGAAAACATTTCAACACTTGATAGTTTTAATAAATATAATCTTCAGTAATTCCATATGTACTCATTTTTGCCTTTCACCCAAAACATTACCAGTCTTATCCCACAGTATGGAATGCATGTTATTATTTTAACACTGGTATTGGAATGGAATCGGTATCGGTCGATACCCAAAGCCCAGGTATCCGTATCGGGGCCAGAAAAGTTGGATCGGTGCGTCCCTAGTTTAACGTTAGTGTAGTTGTTATTCCAACTCATTCTAAGAGGTGGCGGTAATTCACCTAAACCTGAGGGCCAACCCCATAGAGAAACAGCATTAGTGCCGTGCATTATGGGAAACAGTAACTTAGAAACTTTCCCGGATCAGCAGGACATCCAGGAATTTTTTGGCATACTGCAGATTCTGCAAGTTTTGGCATACTGCCTACTACATACTGAATTTCAGCCAAATCAGTAGGCACTGCTGGTGTAGTAGGTGGTTTGGAAAACAGCCTAGGAATCAGGCTCATCAGCAAGAGGAGGAGGGGAGGAGCATGTAACAGCCCCATATTAAAATGCTCATCTCTTATTGGTACACACTAGATTATGTCTGGGAAACGGGTATGTTTTAATGCAGATTGTGAAAATCAAACTCTCCTTCTGTCTCCGTAGATCACAGTATCGACTTCATAGTGATGGACGTAGCGGTGAACGCAGCCGCTGGAGCTCTGAAGGCTTTCTTTGCAGACCTGCCCGACCCGCTCATCCCTTACAGCCTGCACCCGGAGCTGGTGGAGGCCGCAAGTAAGTATTAACACACTGACACACAAACACCGGAGACATAAAACTTTAAAATTCAGGTCTGCTTTTCCATAACTCAAAGATCTTATACATCGTGTGTGTGGGTTTTGATGGTGTAACCTCATGGCGTAGAGGTCAGGCATCGTGATTGGTTGGAAAAAAAGAGAGCGCAGACTGATGTGATGGATGCAGATCTAAGACACACTCGGCGTGAACTCCGAGACAAAACTTCTCATTATAACACCGAAGAGGATCAAAGTCAGAGATTTGATTTCCTCCTTACAGCTGCAGGACACAGACGAGGGGTCAAAGGTCAAACAGTCACATTCGCCTGGCTGTGGTCTTGTGATGAGAGCGAAATCATTAAAAGAAAGGAGACGAGGAGGAGGAAGCTTAGAAGTGCAGGGAGAGAGAGATGAAGATGAAAGAAGTGAGACGGAGATATGAGGAGAAGAAGAAGAGTCGCTGCTATATTTGACTCAGAGAAGAAGAACTTCCTCTTTTTACCTCCTTTTTGAGACACTCATTAAAATGTGTGTGATATCTTTACGTCTCTCTGCTCGTGTGTGTGTGTGTTTGTATTCTCGGCTCATTAATCTGTCGTTGTCAGCTCGGAGGTTTTAGCTTATAAGGAAGAACACACACAAACGCACACACAGAGGTGTGTGGATGTGTGACAGTATCCTGGGGCTGAAAAAAGCCTCTCAGGGGAGTGTGATGTGACAGGGAGTTGTGTGTGTGTGTGTAAACCTGAATAACCTTCATAAAAACAGCACAAAAGGTTAAAAGTGTGTGCGTGAGTGTGTTTTGTGAACAGCTCTTTTTCTTCAGTTCAAATGAACGGCGTCGTCTTTCAGACTAATTAACCTCCTCGATCTTTCAGAGGTCCAATCAAATTTCTAAAAGTGTTTTTCTGTGTGTAATTACCTGCGAGTCAAAGATGATTTTGTGTGTTTTCTTATCAAATTCAGAGTGTTTTCAATTAGACCCAGCAGGTATCACACAGCCGGGGTGGTTATTAATGTTTCTTCCAAAAATAAGCAGCATTTCCAAACAGGAACGTTCTCTGGCTGCGACTTTAAACCTCCACTTCACGAGTCTGTTTCAGTCGCAGATAACAGGCTCTGAATCTGAGAGGAATTATTCAAACCTGGTTCCCCCCTTTTTTCTGTATATATTAGTTTACATCCAAACAACTTAGCCCTTTAAAACCCCGCTGGTTTTACGAGTGCTCTTTAAATTACCGTAACTCCTCAGCCATTTGGGTTAATGAAAAAATTTAAATGGCTCCTTAAAGAAGAAAACATTTCGCTTTTCGGTGATACCTGGGGTGCTACAATACTGCGTCGGAATACATGTTCAATGACGGTCCAGTCACAGGCGATGTTTAATGCAAGCTGTTCTCATTTTACAAGTGTTTCCATTACCGTAATTCTTCAACTATTTGGGCAAGCGAAAAAATTTAAACAGTCCCTGAAAGAAGAGTAAATTAGCTTTCTGGAGATATCCAGGGTTTATAACCTAAAACGTCTGGGGGCCTGTGTGATACTTGGGTGATAAAGGGTTGAAATATAAAATCTTTAACATTTTTTAGTATTTCTAGTTGCTTTACATGATTTACAGCCATTAAAAAAATCCAGATTTTTCTACACTGGTGTTTAAGAGACTCTTTTTTCAGCCCCTCTGTAACGTTTAGCTGCTGTCTCTTTTAAGGCTCCCTGTACCCCGAATCCCCTTCCCTCTGATTGCTAAAAGTTGCTGTTCATAGAGAATCCACTAGAGGCTGGCTGCAGAAAGACTGGAAGTCTCTTACAGCATTAAAGAAAAAACATTTTTACGGCCTGGTTCAAAAAACACGGCCTGGGTCTGAAACGCTAATTTCACTTTCAGCACACACTGTACTGGGGGGATTTTTTGTCTAACTCAGCAGTTTAGAAGATATTAGGATTACGAGTTTGGCCAATCAGAGGCTCAGCTCAGCTCACGTGACTGATGGGCGCCCTATGGCTGTCTGAAAGGAAGCTCAAAGTCCGAGTCATATCCAAGATGGCCCCGTCCACGAATTGGTTTCATTTGACTGTATCAGGAACAGATGGGTGACATCGCAGAGACTACCTCCGTATTTATACAGCCTATGGTGCAGACCTCAGTGTTTGAGGCCCACCCCTAGGATAGCCTTCTGTGATGATGTCATTATTTCAGCGAGTCTCGTGAAGATCTCAGGAGAAGCTGTGTCCATTTTTAAGAACCAGACAGATTCAAGAATTTCTACATGTGAATGTGAAGCGGTTTAAAATCTGAACCTTTAGCGTGAACATCCAGCATTTTTGCTTTATACCCCTCTTTAAAGCAGAATACCCCCTCTTTAAAGATGCGTAGGCGGCTGTTTTGAGACGCGAAACAGGCTAACGTCTTCTTGTTTTAGCTAATGAATGATGGTAGCAGATTTGCGTTGTTACTCTTTGTTGCATTTTTTGGTTTTCTGAGGTCTTTAAGTCGAGCTCTGACTCCACGTTGCATCACTATCATCTTGTTTTTGAAGGTTTGAGGTCGAGTGAGAGAAAAATTGATGGACTTTCGTTTGGTTTATTTTATTCAAATGGTCTGTAATTTTTTTGGAAACATTTCCCCTGCATGTTTCTCTCGTCTTTAGTTATTAATGTCTTTCAGGAATATTCAGGCTCGGTGTGAAAAATCTCTGCTGCCAGTGAGAACAGAGCCAGAGTGTGTTTGTGCAGAGTGGGGAAGAATTTGATGAGGTCCTGATCGTGTTATCCAGAAGCTCTGCCTGGGTGGAGCTGTTTTTCCTGTTTCCCTGTTTGTGATGCAGAGGACGAGCTGAACGGGCTGAAGCTGCCAAGAAACAACAGATGAAAAAGCATAAAAAATAACTCTGTGGATCTGCAGCGAAGTGGTCGAAATAATGAAGCTGTGATGTGTGAACGGAGCTCATAGGATCCCAACGTCTGGTTCAGGAGCCACTGCGCTGTGACACCAGCTTATATTCCCAAAAGACTGATTTATCATATATTCATATAAATCTTTCTGGCGTTTTTTGTGCTTTGGAGCAGGCACGACCTCATGATCTTTGACCTCTTGCAGCCGCTGGAAGGTTGATCTTCGCTCCTTGTTAAGATGATTGATGACACACAGGAGGGATAGATCTGCCTCTGATCACATATGAAGGTTTTCATTTCAGTCGTTTAGAAATGAAAAAGCTTCCTTCCTGTCCTGCAGCGCCCGGAGAACATCCTGGAGTAAATCCCAGGCAGGGACTGCAGGTCGGCATTGTGTTGAAGCTTTTCTGTTGTGACAATCCAGAGGAAGAAGCCGGCGTTTCATATCAGCTCTGTAAATATTTAATGGAAGAATAACCGAGCGGAGCGTTTCAGCTCCAACGGGCTTTCGCCAGCGAGAACGTGATGGATTCTCAGGAGAGGATGGAGAGGACAGAGGAGCTTCACAGACGCAGTGCTTTTGAGGGACACAGTTGGATGCTTTTCTGTTGTGTTTTTTGTTCAAATCTACTGCCTGCAAACATCCCGACTAGGGCTGCACGACATATTATTTCAGCATCGTCTTCACGATATGCTTCAGGATATGATGTTAAGAAAAAAACAATCCAACACAACACATTAGAAAAACACACTGCAAAAAGACCGCAACACAACAGAAGTGTTTCCAGAGGGCACACGCTTGTTGTTGACGTGGCTTTTTGGTCACAGCCCTATTAGGGTTCTCTTTCCATCAGTGATGTTGGAAAATGAGATAAAAGTAAGTGCTTTTGATTTATTTTAACATTGTAATGATTTAGATGTTAGCATATTGGCTAATAACTGATGTGTGCATCACTTTTGAGTGTCCTCTGGAAACTCTTCCTTTGTGTTGTGGTCTTTGTAGCATGTTTTTTAAATGCTGAGCATATGTTGTCAAATTCATGAGGATTTTTTCTCAATGTGCACGTGTTTCGTCTTTTTGCAGTGCTGTGAGCTCTCAGGGCCACCGTACATAAACGATGGAAACCTCTGTTCAGGAGCGCGTGATTAAAAAGTCTGTCTTGATGTGAGAAGAATCACTTGCAGGAAATATTATCGATCAATATCAGTAATTAACTGCTATCAACATGATTAAGACTCTTTGCAAATGCAAATAGCGTTTACGGAGGCAGAGAGAGAGAGAGAGAGACAGAGGCAGTTAGGTGAAAATCTGTCCCGTCTCTCAGTTTTTACATCATAAGTAGAGACATTGGCTTGAGAGTCATCAATGAAGCAGCGATGGAAAGATGGTTGTTGATAAATATGCCTGAGCATACGCTTCTCATGTCTTAATTCTGCTCACCTCACCTCGTCCTGTTTGTGCTGCTGTCTTCCTTTAAAGCAAACACTCGTGCACACGGGCGCGTTTATGTTTCCCGTCCGCAGAAAGTGACCTGTTTTGTTTGTAACCCATGATGCAAGCTCGTACCGTCTTCGCTCTGTGCTGCCAGGTCACTGCAAGTGTGTGTGTGTGTGTGTGTGTGTGTGTGTGTGTGTGCACAGCGTGGGAGTTTCTCTTGGCAGAATCTCAGCCTTTTGTTTTTCCTGAGAGTATAATTTCCGTTCCCAGGAGAGAGAGTGTGTAAAATATAAACGCCTTCTGTCTTCTCTCTCCCCCTCTGTGTGTGTGTGTGCGTGTGTGTATCAGAAATCGTGGACTACATCGAGCGTCTGCAGGTCTTGCGAGAGATCGTGAAGAAGTTCCCTCCTGTGAACTACCAGGTCTTCAAATACATCATCACACACCTCAACAGGTAAGACATTCACACAGATAGTGACACACTTTTCTAAGATGTAGACTCACCCATGCAGGGTTTAGACGCACTTTAAGCTCACTCACTTTTATTTTTATGCGCACATTAAATCAAATTACATCTTCAGCCTTGATATTCAGAAAAACATGACAACAGTGAACGCATCACAGCAGGAGAATTTAGCTCAGCTTAAAAACTGGCATCCGATTCTCTGCAGGACGTAAACGATGCCGTTTTAGCAGCAAGCTGACACACTCTGAGTGTAACAGCAGCTCCACTTCATCCTTCCCTCACAGGGTTGTTTGCAGATTTTTCATTTTGAGCAGTATTTTCTCAAAGACGGATGCAAAAAAACAAGAAAATAGAAACAACAAAACCGACCTAAGTTCTCCTGTGAAGGAAGAATCTTTAAAGACTTTAACACGTTTGTTTCTCGAATGTTTTGTTCAGTCTCAGCAGCGTTTTTAAAAGTAGCAGAACAGCCTGTTTCGTAAGCCCTGTGAACAAACTGTCGCAGTAATCTAATCATCTGGAAATAAAGGCGTGCACAAGCCTTTCAGGGTCTCGCTTTGGCATTATCCTCCGGCTCTAACTTTGTTTTCCAAACGTTAGGAAGCAGAAGTTATTGGTGTGATGAGGCTGTGAATTAAGTTGAGGTTTCACACCCTGATTTCCCGCTCGTCAAGCTGAGGGACCCTCCGGAGCGCAGCAGAAATCGACTCCTGGGCTGCGTCCAGTGACGGAACAAAGACGACAGCTGTCATTCGTTGAAACATCAGCGCCCTAATCAAACTGTCACACCTCATCAGTGATTGATTAAAAACATCCGTCAGCAGCTGGATGTGGGCTGTAAACAACGCTGACTGATGCTCTGAGACATAATCGACACATTAGATTTACTTTATCACACATACAAAACAGGACAGAGTCAGTTTGTTGATCAGTTTCATAATAAATCCCATTTGGTTCACGTCCAAAGAAAGCTCGTTGAACACTGAAGAGAAGAATAAAGATGAAGAAGAAATATTTACTTTTTCATGTTTTTAAACACCCCTCTTTTCTCAAAAACTCCCCCTAGTGGTTAAAACAAGAACAAGACAGAATGCCCATATAAGCTGAGATTTGTGCCACTTGACCACAGAGTTGTAAAATTCCAGGATTTTTTAGAGCTGGAAACTTTTCATGAGAATTTTTGGAAATTATCAGGAATTTTCTGGGAATTTTCAGAAATTAATGTTAACTGAATTTACCTGGTCACATACATTTTGTTTTGTTATAAGCAGACATGACTGGACATGTCTAATGCAAAATTTTTTAAACAGGTTGATAAGGAAAAAAAAGAGAATTTCTAAGATAAGAATTTTTTTTAACTTGATGGCAACAAAACCCTGAAAATTTCCAATATTCCTGAGCTAAAATTCCAGTGGAAATTTTCAGGAAACATTTCTGAAATTTACTGGAAATTTCCCATCCGTTTGCTGCCACAATGCCACCAGAAACTGAATTTGAATTATTTTATTGAATTTGAAAAGCATGATCTAAAACTGAATTTAATAGTTTGAAATTTCATTTTTTTTTGCTATGAAGTGTTATTTAACCTACCTGAAAATTCAAGTTATTTAAATTGCTTTAATTTAAAAATACTAACTTTCAGAAAAGCTGATTTCATAGACAAAAAGCGGATATCGGCTCGCTTGACTCCAAGTGAGGTCGACACAAAACTGCTCCCTCTGGTGGCTGGCTGCAGTATAGGTCAAAAACTTTAAAATAATTATTACACCTCATAGAAGCGTTTCTCACATCTATATGCTGTGGTGATATTTAAATATTATTGGGCTGTGTTGTGTTCAGGTCCTCTTCTTTCTGAAAAATTTCTTTTTCATTAGTTATTAGACGTTAAAAATTGAGTTTTATGTCACGTTTCACGATGATTGACAGCTGTCGTCTTTGCGCAGTTTTTTTCAGGTACTGTGAAATACCTCTGGAAGGAGAGTTAAGAAGAGATTAGAATTTCAAAAGAAAGAAATTAGACTTTTATGTGTCACCTTGCTTCAATCAGACTCTGCCTGTACAATGGCGGGGACAATGGCGGGGTTATTTTTGCTTCAAAACCAGACAACGGCAAAAGGCGGAGCCACGCTGTCCATTCTTGGTTGATCCGTTTATTCTATTAAAAACTATTGACACATACCCCCGCCTCAGCACTGATGTCCGCTGCCACAGTTATTCAGTTCTGCACTGAAGTCTTGTAACCTGAAAACAACCATGTGAAAAGAAAACAGGATTTAATAAACATTAGAAGCAGACCGGAGAGGATTCCTGTGAACCTGAGTTCGTTTACTCTTCCTCATGGACACAGATCACATAATCATCGTTATGAAGTCGGTTGAATAGAATTTCAAAGCAAAACAATTAAATTTCAAAACTTTAGAGTTCTGATCATGTCTTTCAAAATAAATGTTATAATTAAAATTCAATTTCTAGTGGCACAAATCTCAGCTGAGCTGCTGCCAGCCTCTTTCTCAGATCTCCTGTGAGTTAAAAAAACAACAGATGAGACTTTAAACAGAAAGATATTTATGGGTTGGAAAAGTTTTAGAAATGTTAACAGAAAGTCAGTGTTTATAGAAGTTTGATGGTAAAAAAATATGAAGAATGTCAGCAAAAAAAAAAAAAGGAACCAACAGTTTAATTTTGACCTTAAAGTACCAGAACAAATAGAGAAGTCTGAGTTATGTTCAGTGTTTTCCTGGAATTTGAAAATGGGGGACACTTCCACTTTAAAAAAATGTTTTTGCATGTTTAAAAATAAAAGGTGAGCTCATGATGTCAGCATTTCGTCAGTTTGTCTTTATTTGATCTCTCATCTCCTCCGTCAGGGTCAGCCAGCACAGTAAGACCACCCTGATGACCGCCGACAACCTCTCCATCTGCTTCTGGCCCACGCTGATGCGCCCCGACTTTGAGAACAAAGACACGCTCTCCACCACCAAGCTCAACCAGGCCGTCATCGAGTCCTTCATTCTGCAGAGCGACTACTTCTTCCACGGCGGCGAGGTGGCCGAGAGCTCCAGCAGCGAGGGGACGCCGCCGCCGCACTGCCACAACATGGTGGAAGCTCTGCTCCCGCTGCAGCTGCCTCCTCCTCTGCAGCCGCAGCAGATCCAACACACCCTGCACCCCGACCCGCTCATCTAAGAGCCAGAGGAGCATGCTGGGAAAAAGACGTGCGGGGTTGTGAGTGTGAGCCGATGGAAGCGCTGCTGAACTCGGCTCTTCAAAGTGAAATCAAACGACCCGGACGGTGAATTTAGGGATCAGCAGCTGCTGTTTGTCATCGACTTTGAGGTGATGAGCTTTGGGGTTTAGAGACACATCGAGCGTTTGTTGGATTAAACCTAATCTGTGAGATCAAGGTAAATCCTGGATTAGAGAATCACAATCGGACGTCACCTTTCCGAACTGATTTTTTTCCTTTTCTTTCTTTTTTTTTTCAGTTTTCTGGCCTAAACGAGCCGGTGAATGAACTGTTTGATTTGGCACATAGCGATGACACTAATCATTAGCAGGGTCTGACGTGGACTCTGGGGATTCTCGGACGCGTGTTGCGCAAATAAAAAATTACCTCCCTCTTATTTTAACCTGATGGAATAGCACACAGGCTCCCCTGAGGCCCCGCCCACCCTCCTTCTGCTCTCACACAACGAAAAGGGAAGTTAGCCGCCACGACTGCAAACAAGAAACACGCGACTGACTCGTGAGACACTCGACTGACTGGTTTCTGACGGTTTGTGGGCTGAAAGGAGTCACGTAGTCATCCTGCGGGTCTCCACATCTCAGCACAGGAAACATTTCTTCTTCTTCTTCTTCTTCTTTTGTTGACCCTTGACCCCAAACCGTCAGCACGAAGAGGAACAAGCAGACGAGCTCACAAAAGGTGCATTTTGGAACTCTCAATGGATTATTTTTGGAGGGCGGAGTCAGCCGGGGGCTCTGGCTTTAAGTACAAAAGGACAAATTAAAACCCTGAATGCGTGAACTTTGACCCCTCCTTAAAGGACAGCACATGCACGATTTGTGTCAAAGGTCCCACACGCCAACTTCAAGTCTGTTAATGTCTTTTAAGTTTTTATCATTTGTTTTTTTTTTTTATTATTATTTTGTAATTTTTACCCTGGTTGCGTGTCTGTCTGTCTGTGTGTGACGATGATGATGATGATGATGATGATGATGAAGATGTGTGCGAGCTGACACGTAAGTCAGCGTTCTTCTCCGTCGAGGGAAGCGAGGGATTCACGAGGGAATTCAAGACTCCTAAACGCTCCGTACGAGAGACTTTTTACAGACACCACTACAAACCTGCGTCCTGACCGTCTCGTCTCTTGGCTCCAACCACTCCTGGAAGTCGGACGACCTTTGCCCCGCCCCCTCCGTGACGGCACACGAGCGAGGAAACCACTACGTCTGTTCTTGTTGAGGATGCGCGCGTCTTCCGTGTTGGATTTTTCTTCCTCGTTTCCCCGCTTCGACTCTTCTCTGCTTTCGGTTCCGTTGGGTTTTTTTTGTCGGAAACTAAAAGTTGCATGTCTCTGTTTTTTGCCACTAAATGAAACGAAAAAGAAACTTTAAAGTGAAAAAAAAAAAAAAAAACACGAAGAAGAAATGAAAACTTTGAAACTGTTAAGGAGCTCTTGTTCAGATTCGCATCCTTTTATCGGAGTCTTTTTGTTCACGGGGAACATTTCCACTTTTTTTTTCTGTCATGCAAGAAATCAACTCTTAATATCATATTTTTGGTTATATGTCAAATAGATTTCCCTAAATAGAGGAAAGAAGTATATATAAGTATAAATATATATATAAAAATCTATCAGCAGCAGAGTTTGCTGATTTAGTGAAATACCGCGGGGTACTGGACTGTATAATCTGTCAGAAGCTATAATCATATGTCTGTGTGTTCCTGATGGTCTAACTGAAACCCATCTCTTTTTTTTCTAATGGTGTGTGAGTTTCTGTGTGTGTGTGTGTGTGTGTGTGTGTGTGTATGTGTGTATGTGTGTATGTGTGTGTGTGTGGGGGGGGTTGATAGCATTTTGAATCCCCTTCAGTCCAAACAAGAAAAATCCCTCATCGCTTTCTTCTCCACGACACTCCGAGGCCGATGGAGGGCAGCAGAAATGTCAACGTAGACTTTGTTTACCGGCGTAAAACTTTTATTCTGAAGCTGACGATCTTCGGCGTCAATATTTCGCAGAACTTTCGTCGTTTTGCAGATATTTCTTCTATCCGTGAGGTGTCAAACTCAACTACAGGATAAAGATTTTGATAACAGTGAGAAATTATACAACACTAACTTTATTTTCACGTCTTTGTTAATGATACGTAAACCGCACTGCAATTCAGATGCTCTTCTACTGAACTGTTTTTACTTTATAACCCTTATTTTAAAGGACACTCTGGAATTTTCAAGATCTTAAAATAGGTAACGTTGGGCTCATCCACTCTGCTGTCGTGTCTCGTGGTATCTACAATGCTACGACTTAACCTCGAGTTAACGTGAATTAGTTTGAAGTTTTTGAATCACGCAAAATTTCTCGACTAGAAGGCATTAAACTACAAAAAGAAGAATTTTGGAGGCCGGTAAATAAACGTTAACGATATATGTGGGAAGAGGTCCAAAGTTTAGCCAATGGGAGCCTTGATGGTTGAGGACAGTGATGCTCAGAAGTGACTTATTTCTAAGTAGTTTGGATGAATTTCAGGTTGACGAAAGGCAATCTGCTTGCTAACACTAGCAGAGCTAGCACCACCAGCAGGTTAACTTCCTCGTGCCTGTGTTGGTACAACTTAATATCCGTTTACTCGATCAACATACTGACAAAGCACGCCACGTTACAGATGACATCACCTGTGACTGTTTACATCCAGGTAGTAGACAAAACAAACACTACGGCTCTGGATAGTGGTGGGTGTCTGTACTACAGGGTGAGTTGACTGATAGGGCACATCATATCATATATCTTTCAGCCTGGACAGAAGAGTCTGAAAATATCTGCAAAGCGATGTTGTATTTTTTAAGATCTCACCGAATTACCGTCCTGTAAAAATACGTAGAGCCTCAACGAACTGATAAGACACACGTTAGAAACTGATGAATTCAGACATTTCAAGCTGTTGTGAGAATCTGACGAAATACACCTCACCGCAGAGCTGCTGCAGAAGTGAAACTGACATGATTTTTACCTTTTTTTGACAGTTTTCTTCAAACAACTCTTCTCCCTTTGATTACTTTGGACGAATTGCGCAAAAAAAAAAAGGACACGACTCCAACAGTTTTTGATGATTTTTAAAACATCCACTGCTCTTTGAGAAAAGGAGCATGTTGAAAATGTAAATGCAGAATGAGCGGATCGAGTGCAAAAACAACCGTTCTCATTTGACCTCACGTCGTTTGGGATTTTGGCTTAAGACCAGAACTCGTTGTGTAGTTTTTAAGGTAAAAAAATCCTGTTTAATTTTTCCCACTTACATTTTTTTCTTGATCCTCCGCTTCCTTTGTTTCTCTTCTCATCTCGAGTTAAGAGACAGCCTGCAAGACGAGTCCCGTGACCGATGCAGAATCCTCCAGAAAGCCGTTTCATTTATAATTGACATCCTTTCCTTAGTGTCCCTGTGCTCTCCCTGCTCCCGGGTGATGTGACCTTGGGCGCACCTCATTCCTCCTACTCTCCTACCTCTTCTCCTTCCTGTGACCTGGAAAAAGATCCTAACGCACAATCTTCAATCCTAAAATGCATCAAAAAGAGAGAGAGAGAGAGGAGCTGTGATCGAGGATGAGTAAATGTTAAAAGAAATATCCGTTTTTTTTTTGTTGCAAAGAATACCTGCCTTGACTTTTCTGCACGCATCCCAATGAAAGGGACTAAGGAGCAAGGAGGCAAGGATAGGAAAGGTATCAAGGATGCTCAAAAATAGATATTAAAGGAGTATTTCAAGGTTGCATCAAACCCAGACAGCATGAATCCTCAAGGACTTTTGTGCGTCATTGGAGAGTCAGCGATGTGGGATGAATTCGGATCATAAAAATGTCAAGCAGGGTGCGTCCCATTTCTGACATGTGTCTCTTATGTCCTACCTGATTTTTTAGTTCTTACAAACCCTTTTCCAGCAGAGTTACGACCCAGAAAGGATCAGAAAGCGTGTGTAGGTATATTTTTCTTACAAGTTCCTCCAAAATTGTCCAGTTTTGAGAACATAACATGAATTGGGGCTCCAGTTAAGCCTTGCGGCTTAAGCATGTACCCCAATAAACAGAGGCTGGAGTCTTCATCGCAACAGTGACTGGTTTGATTCTCAGCCATACTCCCTCAATTTCTTGTCTTATTTTAGCTGTTCGATTGATGAAGTCAAAAAAAGCCCCAAACTAGCTTGAAACGAGTCATTTTGACAGAAGAAGGTGTTTGAACATGTGGACTCAAGGAGTTTTGAGTTTGCTTCATCCTTAAAATTTAACAGGATGTCTTATTTTGAAAGGACAGAGAAAGATCCAAGCCAATTCTCTGAAATTGGTGGTATTTTATTTTGGGAAAAGGATGCACTAAAAGAAAATGAAATCCATCTTGTTTTGGACGTAGATCTGATTTAGCGAACGTTTTAAGGACTCTTTGAAGGAGACACGTGTCTGGAATGGGACCAACTCCTAACCCATGAGAATAATCTTCCTCTGAGAGGTGAAATAGCAGGTACAGAGTGTCGAGGAGAATAAATATTCAGAGTGGAACACAGCCAGAAATCCATTTTAAGGTTGCAAGATGTTGGACTGAAGGAGACATAGAAGGGCACATTGAAGGGAGCGAATGGAAAGAGTGGAACAGAGCCAACAGCACCCTGATCTACAATTTCTTTTTTAGGTGGGGGGGGTGGGGTGGGATGGGGTTCAGCAGCTGCTAGATGATAAAGATTAAGCTCTCCGTCTGTAGTTTCCTCATCAATCAATCAATCAACTTTTCTTTCTTTATTTTTATCATTTTGTTGATAAGATTTCTCTCATCCAGTCACACCGGTGTACAAACCACCTGACTCTTGACGTCATCCGCTGTGTATTATAGTAAATAAAAATGATTTTCAGAAATGAAAAACTCTAAAACTCTTTGTTTTCTCTCCATAATGTTTCCAAATAAAGTTTCTTTTTTCCAAATCTGCTCTGATGCTTTTTGTCTTCTTTGAAGTCTGTTTTTGTTGATTCTGGCGCCCCCTATGGTTGAAACTAGTAGTGTTTACAGGACGAACTAAAACAGTGAAATTCGCAGTGAGCTGGAAAAATGAACGCGATCATCAGAAATGAGATCTGTAGATCCTAAATTGAAATTTTAATCTCTTAAGCTTTTTGGATTCATAGCTAAAAAAAATACCTTTTCAGCGAGCTGCCAATGTTGTGTGACACCTTCCCAACAGTCCTGTCCAAGTCGACACAAATCACTTGAAACTTTTTGTGTAACAAACTTTTTTCATACTGCTTCCAGCGAAAAAACAAAGTTTTGAGGGTTAGTACATGCATGAAAAACTTGGGAAATTCTAAAATTTGATAAGAAAGTTCCAGTAAAGTCTTAGAAACTTGTTTTACAAAATTAATATTTAAAATAGTAGATTAAAAGAATGTGGTTTAGGAAGTACTTTTTACTTGATACTTGAGTGAAGAGAAAGCTGCAGATTTAGATGATCTTTAAGAAAACATGATGGTTTCATTAAAAAATGAAAAAAAGTAAAGTTATGATGACAAACGCGTAAAACGACACTTCATCAAGATTTAAATCAGTGCTTTTGTTAAAGGAAAGGATCCTTCTGTTCACACAGCAGCCCTGCATGTTCTCAGAGAAGGTAAAGTGCACCACCCAGTGGTCAAAATATGAACTACCTTAAATGAAACAGGAACGGCTTATTAAGGGAACAAGATGACACCGCGAGATTTGAAAGGATCTGCGGTGAGGACCTGACTTTTACCCAAGCGTGCGTTTGTTTTGAAGCTAACGCATGGAGGGTCTTCTTTTTAAGGCTACTTTTTAAGACTACTTTTACCAGGATGCAAAGTGTCGAGGTAAGGAATTTATTTGTAGTTATGTGGCGCTATTGTTTGAAAGGTGATATCAAGCTAACTTTGTAAATTCAGTTTGTAGGTAGTTTGTTTTCAGGCTAAATTTAACGCTACTCACATCCCGGTGCAAGAAACTAATTTTTCTTGATTTAGTCCCTCGCTTTTCATTAATAAGACTCTTTTTTTAAAGCTTTGTACTCAAATAACTCTTCATAAATATTCAAATCTTTCCTCTTGGCACGTTTCCATCCTCAAACTAAGGAACGTCCTGTTTACTCAGGGATCAGTCGTGATGGAACCTCAGTCTCTACCCTTCTGTGTGCAGAGATAACTGTTAAAAATATACACAACAGTAAAATAATTAACTGCAGTTTGATTTAGAGTGAGAGAGTAAAAACCAGGTCATGGCCATGGTTTAAGGTATCTTGATAATAAATAAAAGCCAAAAATCGTATTTTTTAAAAACTTATTTATTTATTTATTTATTTATTTATTTACACAAAAACGTTCAGCTTCTTGGAATGATAGAGACAATTTTATGGTGTTTCAATTCAAAAGCCTATAATTTGACTTATAAAACTTTGGAACATTTTTAATCGCTCTAGTCTCGATTCTTTTTTAAAAGCTTTTTTTATTATTATAAAAAAAAAAAATTAAACAAATCAATAAAAAAATCAAAAACAAATCCAACAAAAAAAAACAAAACAGGAGGTAAGTGATAAGATTAAGGTTTTAAAAACTTCATTAACCAAATCTAACATATTGTGAGGAGATTGACTTGGAAGGCCAGTAAAAACTTTTTCCTGATGAAATTTTTTAGATTTGTGACTCCAGAATTCTATGGTTAAAACTTGAATTCAAAAGTTTCGTCAGAGGACGGGCTCTGATTCAAACTTTAAAAAAAAAGAAAAAAAAGAAAAAAGAAAACAGTATATTTCCCCCCCAGGATTCTGACTTTGTTTTCATTATTCTCAGGAAAAAAATGAGAATTTCGGGTAAATATTAGAATTAAAACTTTATTTTTCAAAACCCAAACTTTAAAGTCCATAAATTAAAAATAATATCAAACAAATTTTGTTTAACTGACCTAACCCCCAAATTCAAAAAAAGACAAAAAAAAACCTCAATGTTAAAAATAGAATAGAAGTGAATTAATTTTTTTTTTCATTGTTGTGAAACATTCAACGTTTAAAAATACTCCACCTTTTCAGCAAGGTAAAAAAAAAAGTATTTTTAGAGTTAGTTTTAGTTTATTTATTATTTCATCGTGCCATACACCAAAGAGGCGCCCAGCCCTCACAGACACATAAGACACTGAAATACAAAACAAATAACAGCACTCAAGCAGAGATGAGAGCATCTTATGAGGGTATATTTCAGACAGACACAAATCAAATCTTAAATAACATTTTCATTGATTAATTGACTTACATTCCCTATTAGGCAGCAACAATCATGAAATTATCCAAATTGTATTCAATTAGCACAATACAACAACATGAATAAGTTAAAAAATAAAACATCTAATAATTTGATTCACCAAAATAAGATCATCTAGATATTTTTTAAGTTTAAATAGGACAGAAATATGAGGTATTTTTTAATTTATACCTCAGTATAAAGAGTTTTCACGTTTAAAATTCTTTTTAATAAAAACAAACGAAAGGGTTTCAGTTTGCTGACTTTATCCTCAGAATTCTACCTTTTTCCATTTTTTCCATACATTTTTTTCTGAAATGTCTTAAAGTCAGAAGATGAAAACATTTTTTTTTTTATTTTAAATTTTGCAGATTTGATAGATTAAAGAAAGAAATATAGATGGTGGATCGACCTGTTGGCTGCCTGCTGGTGGAGCTCAGAGACGGGCTCAGTCTGTCTCACCTCCAGTAAATCATCAGATGTTTTATAATTTCTTCTTCTGTTTTCAGAGATTTAATTCAAATCTCTGGACAAATCTAAAATTTCTGATGTTTGTAAAAAAAGTAGATTTTATCACATGGGCACAGCTTCATCCTCTGCACTTCCAGGAGTCACCACAAGGAGGCAGCGATGGCGTCCTGTCGTTCCTGTGCAGCACTTCTATCTCCGCTGCAGAAAAAGAGGGAGCAGCTGCTTCTCACATCCTCCCAGCCTTTGCTCTGTCATCCCCCTCCTCCTCCCCCCTCCTCTCCCTCCTCCTCCCACAGGAAGGGGAGCACCACACCCAGTCGGCCAATCAGAGCCCGGCTCCACCTTCTCCATCACATCATCTCAGTTTCCAAGGTAACAGGGCACCCCTCTCTGCCTCTCTCGCTCTCTCCCTCTGTCTCCACACTGAAAGGTGCCGCATCATCACCATCATCCCTCCCATCCGTCCATCCCACCATCCCGTATCCAGCTTGTGGCTAGTTTAGCGTTAGCCTCCTGTCTGTTAGCACCAACAGCATCTCTCTCCCTCTCTCTCTCTCTCTCTCTCTCTCTCTGCAGTGGGATTGCCACAACATCAAAGGCACCTCCCTCTCTCTCTCTCTCTCTCTCTCTCTCTCTCTCTGCATCCTCCACCGTCCTGCTCTCAGGAGGAGAAGAGGACATGGACTAAAGGAGGAGAGGAAGAAGAGGGATGAGGTACGTACTGCTGAACCTGCTCTGCTGTTTACAGTCTGTGAAGGAGAAAGTGTGTGTATGTGTATGTGTATGTGTGAGAAAGAGAGAGAGAGAGGGTGAGATGGGTGTGTGTGTGTTGAGCTTAATCCTCCATGGAATGCTGATTTAATGAGCTGTCTGATGCTAACACCAGAATGATGCAAAGAAGAGGGGAGAAAAGACACACAGACCCAGTCTCTCTCTGTTTCCCTTTCTCCCCCTCTGTCTCTCTCTCTCTCTCTTGCTCTCTCTCTCTCTCTCTCTCTCTCTCTGAGCTTTTGTTGTGGAGGCCTGCTCTGCAGAAGAGCTCGCTCTGCCTGCTGCATACAGAAAGAGGCCAACACCTCTCCTCCCTGCTCCCAGTCTTTTGCTCTCTGCTTTTTGAGGTGTTAGCAAACATTCCTGCTCAGATTTCCCTCTAAGTTTGTTTGTTTGAGTGACTCAGCGAGGAGTTAAAATGTCACTTTGTGCGTCTCTTGAGTCGAAATAGTTAGTTTGTTATTATAAGAGAGTTTAAGCTTATGTTTTGTTTTGCTCTGAGGGAGTTGCCCTTAGCTTGCTACGGCTAATTAGCTGAGAAACGTTAGCTTGCGGTCAGCTCCTCCGCATTAAGTCGTTGTCGTGTTTAAACTGAATCTATCCTCACACTGAGAGCTGTTAAAACACCTTCTATCACATGACCGCACTGAGCATGTGCACAAAGTGTAAACAACACAGCAGCAGCGCTTAATGTTGGGATGATAACTCCAGTGTTAGCATTCACAGCAGAGCTGTTTCTTTAATGTGAAATGAACCGTGCTGCGTTTCCACGGATAGTCCAGTAAATCTGAAGCTCTGCGGTTTAGAGTGTGTGATATATGGACACAGTCTCTGTGATGTCACACATGTGTTTCTGATAGACAGTTTTGAAGCCTATTGTTGACGGAGGCCATATTTGAAATGCTGAGCTAAACTTAGCTTTGTCTGAGTTAAAATGAGGTAAAGAGGTGGGCCTTTAGCCTCTACAGGGTGCTCGTCTGTCAGTCAAATCAGCCATACCCTTATATGGGCGAAGCTTTAAGGCCCCATTTACACGACAACATTTCACTTAAAAACGCAGTGAAAAAAAAATCTGCATTTACATGTAAACTCTAAAGTATGCATGCTAGGCCTGTAGTTGGCGATATTTGTAGAGTGTTTTGGTAGCCGTCCGCTGTTGTCTGGCAATTAAAAGGTCCCACAATGAAAGTGCAATGCGCATGAGCGTGACGGAGTGTGACGTCAGTGTTTCCACTGATAACACCAGCTTGCTGTTTACACGGCAACAGTGACTGCAGCATTTCGGAAAAATTCCACTCTGGTGGCCGTTTACCAAAAGTTTCCATTTCAGGTCGGCTAAAACGCAGTTTCGGTGTAAACAAGAGGCTCAAACACAACAATACCTCAGTGTATGGAGCTCAGATGGCCTAGTGGTTAAGGTTACACTCCATATGGTGAAAGCCTTTGAGTAGGTAGTCCAGTCACTCCCCACTTCCCCTGTTTCTTCCTCTATCCACTGTCCTGCCCTCTCTGATTAAAGGCATAAAAAGCCCCCAAAAATTACTTAAAAAACAAAAACCTTTGTGTTTCACCCAAAAACTGTTGTTGTGTAAACAGGGCCATAGGTTTAATGAAAGCGACAACCTTCAGTCTGAAAATATGAGACAATGCGGAAGTGCTTTATCTGCAGTTTGTCGGGAGTCTGCTTGAGGTTGGCTCCGGAAGTACCGTAAGTCACAAACACACCAAGCCAAAGAAAAAGACGTTTAAACAGCAAAAACAAACATGTTTACAGCCTGGTACAAAAAATGTCTCCTGTCTGAAAAGATAATTCCTGTAATGGCATGCACTGTATGGGAGGTGAGTTTAGGTGGTGATATTAATATCTTCTGCAGTTTAGAAGATATTAATATCGCAAGTTTGTCCAATCAGAGGCAGAGCTCATCTGATTGACAGGAAGTCACCTTATAGCTGTACGTTTTGCTTGAAAACTCTGTTTCAGAAACAGACACTCTATGGTCTAATATGAAAATAAATTTAAAAAAAAATCCTGTACAGGTGTGCTGATGTAGAAAAAGGCACTCAGACGGAAAACAATCTTTGAAGCAGGTTGTAAACATTCCTGTTTCTCCTGTAAAGATCCTTTGTTTCTTCGTCTTCTTCTTCTTTTTCTTCTTCTTCTTCTTCTTCTTCCCTAACTCTATCCTGAATTTTCCTGCCAGCCTTGTGGGGTGAGCTGATGTAGGAACACAGCTTATGACGATCCGTAATGGATGAGTTGGAGGGGTGAAGCTTAAACCATGCAACAGGTGACAGACTGGTGTGATCTTTGTTCAGAAACTGAAGCTGCTTCAAACTCTTCTCGGCTCACCTGCGTGCTCTTTTACACGGCCTGATTTGTTAGTATGTTGATCGAGTGAATGAAGATAAAGTTGTATGTAGACTTTATCTGCTAATATTTAACCACTCAACCAGGTATGAGGAGGTTAACCTGCGAGGAGGACTGAAGCCTGGTGGAGCTAGCTCTGCTAATGTTAGCCACACTTGTTTACCTACAGACACTCTCATCCTGTTTGTTTTTGAAAGTTTTCTCACTCTTGGATTTCTCATTTTTTCACCTCGCAACATCCTGATTGCAACTTGAAGTGTGTGGAGGTTGTTACAGCTCAGTATGAGTAGTTTGTAGCACACACAGCTGCCTGTCTGATCCACACAGGAAGTGATCTAATGAGAGTAATAGTTAATATACCTGCACATGTACTAAATGTCAAATTTCATTGGCCTGGCTTCTGGAAAGCTCAGGTCAGTGAACCAACCAGAGTCACAGGTCTTAAATCTGGGTCTCTGTGGTATGTGGTGATGTTGGTTTTGTTGGGGATGCTGGTTGTGATGCTAGTGATACTGGTTTAGGGTTTTAATAAAGCTGTTTGTGTTACAGATGTTGACGATATTGGTTATTGTTGTTACGTTTGTGATATTAGTAACTCACTGGCTGCCATTGATGTCCGTAGACGTCAGTTCGATTAAACCATTGACGTCTATAGACGTCAATGATGTATTTCAGTGGTGGGGGGGTGTCTGGCAGAGCTTGTCTATATCAGGCTTGTTAACTACTGTAGGAGGCAGCGGTGCTCTCTTTGGGCGAGAGATCAGCAGAGATATGAGAAGAAGATGTGAGATGACAGAGACATCAGGCAGCTCACACTCAAACAGAGAATGTGTCGCGTAGGTCTGGGTACCGAACTTTGGTTCTATTATGGCACCAACTGAAATGATTCAGTAATCCTGAGTATCACATTACTTTTGTTGCCAAGTTTCAGTTCCCAAAGGGTTAATCAAGATCTGCTTATGCCACCGGTGATTCGCTGTAATGTTACACGTGGTTGCGGTATGCAGGATGGTGTCGCCATCATATATTTCGTGGCTCTGGAGTTTGGGACGGAGTGAAAGCAAGTTTTGATCTTCAACCGCTGCTTCTCAACGAGCAGCGAGCACTGAGCCCCTCCCCTCTCCAAAACATAGACGACTGCATGCAAATGAATCGCACTAACGTTTGTCTCTTTTAGGTCACTTTTGACAGTCAAAAGACCGGATACGGGAGGAGAGTTTTATTTATTTATTTATTTTATTTAAGAAAGTTAATTTATAGTTATAAACACATTTACTGTGTACTTAATATAAACTGACTTGTCACTTTCTTGCAACTGTTCTCTTCAATTTTTTGTTTATTTTTTATGTAAGAAAACTGCTCAGAGAAGAAAAATAGAAGTAGATGAAAAATAAAACTCAAGATTTGGACTGTAATGTGTATGAAATTTTCTATTTGTTAGATTTGATAAAAAATTGGTATTGAAAAAAAGTATTGTTCAGGAACCGGTATCGAAGTGAAGGTATCGGTATCAGTACAGGAATCTGAAATTTTTGATTGATACCCATGGTAGTTCAAAGAGAGAGAGAGAGAGAGAGTTGCGATCATGAGGAGTGCTAACCAAAAAAAAAGTGCTTTCTATCCTTTTTGTTTGTTTGTTTAAAAAAACTGGAAGGGAGAATTTTTGGTAAATTTGGTGTTGACATATTTATGGAACATAATATCCTGTGAGTCTTGAACGATCGGTCACAGTGCTCTGAAAATGGCTGGCAGTGAATGAGTTAATGGTGATGATTGGTTACAGGTGTTGGTGATACTGTTTTTCCGTCCGTGATGGTCAATGGAGAACGAACTTCTACTGATAAAGTACTTTTCTCGTCTTTTCTGACCAACTCAACATCCATCCCACATTCACACATGGATAGCAGAGGCTGCTACAGGAAGGGACCAACATACATTCATACAGCAGGGGGAGCAGTTCTGGACTCAGAGTTTTGCTCAAGGGCACTTTGACATGGGATCAAACCACCCACCAACATGATGGTGATATTTGTAATGTTGGTAATGTTTGTAATGATAGTGATGTTGGCGATCTTGTGAGGTTAGTTAAGTTCAGGGTGCGATTTGCTTGTTGTTGGCCTTAAATCCTCGCCATGTTCACATGATCGGCCCTTCTCCATGGTCCTGAAACTTGATGAGGCCATCTCCCAGGTCGCAGGTGTGGCTGTCACAGAAAATAAAATGTTTCAAGTCTTTTCAGTTTGTATTAAAGGTGAATGTTCAACTGTTTGAAATGAAATAGGGCCGACTGTTAGCTTAAAAAAGAATTAGACCTGTCGATTGATCGTTTTCATGATTGAAAACAGAAAAAGACAAGAAACTCCTCCTCCTGGGTTTTTGACAAATGGCACCCTGGTTAAGTTGATCATGTTGCTCATGTAGATAACGACAGGGATGTGTGTGACGTCGGACAGGTTGTTGGTGATTTTCCTTCTGTTGATTAAATTGATGATGGTGGCGTGAGTTGAATCCAGAAGTCTCTCAGTAGCTGCCGACATGATGAGCTGCATCTCTCTCTGTGTCTCGACGGTGTCTCTCTGCAGAGCCGACGCCCTGCATCCGTCCCCGGCAGGGCAGGATAACGACCCGATGGAGCGTTAGCATGAAACAGCAAAACGACACAGCCATGATCTCAGCTCAACATCTGTGAGACAGATTTTAACCCCTCGGTTTAACTCTGAGACAGTCTGCTAACGGTGAAAACATCACGGAGGATTCATGTTGGTTTGATTTGATGAGTGAAACTGACTCAGCACCTTGAAATATTCGAAGTCAAATGTTTTCATGATCGAATGAAATAAAAAAATCCGCTGCCTTCTCGCTCTGAGTGTAAAAGCTGGTTGAGTTGAAGACTCACCTGAAAGACTCAGAGGTGTTTATATTTAAACACGTCGATGCTCGACTCAACTTTTGCCCTCACTTTTCAACACAGACACAAAACGTTTCCTTTGTTGCCTTTTTTTTTTTTTTTTTTTTTTTTTTTTTTACCTTTTTAAAGTTTCCTCCGCTCGGTTCTCCCAGGAGAATTTTTTTTTTCTTTTGAAGACGTTTTTGAAACTGTCAGGGAAGATTTCTCTCTCTCCTCTTCTTTATCACCCCATGTTTTTTTCTCTTTCATTTTCTCTCTTTGTTTCATTCTGCCTCGACTTAATTCTACCTTTTTAATTCTTTCTCTTATATTTTATTTTTTTCATTCTCCTTTTTTTACTCTCCCTCTTTTTTTATCCCCTCTCCTCCTTTCTCTGTTTTGTTTGTCTGTCTTTTAGTCTTTGGCTCTACACATCTCTTTTTGTTCTTTCACTTTCTTGTCCTCGTTCGTTCCCCCTTTTTGTTACTCTATCTTCTTTTCATCTCTTTCTCTACATGTCTAATTTTTATGCTCACACTTTCTTTATTCTCCCTCTCTCTTTTCCTTATTTTTTTCTAATCCCACCGACTCTTTCATTTTTTCTTCCCTCTCTCTCTCTCTCTCTAAATATATCAATCATTTCATACTCTCTCTTTTACTTTTATTGTTTTTCGTCTTTTTACCCCCTCTCTACTTTTCATTCTGTTTTTTCCCTTTCCTTCTTTCTCTACACATGTCTCTTATTCTTTATTCCTTTTTTATTCCTCTCTCTCTTTCTCTCTATTTCAATCTCTTTCTTCTTCCCTCTCACATTTTTCCAGTTGGAAAAAAAAAGTTTGGAGAATTATCAACTTTCTTCAACCTGAAAACTTTTTCTCCATCCGTCCACAAACTTTTGTTCCATATAAGAGCGGAGTGAAAACCTTTAAATAGAAAAGTCTGAAAACTAACGAGCATTAGTGACTCTGGAGTTTACTTTTTAGTTTTGATGTTTGTTTTTTTTTTTAATTCTAAAATTAAAATCAGATTTCTGAATTCAACCATGTGGATAAACAACAAACACCAAACATTAATCATATACAGCTCATTAAACTAATCTGTTGAGGCGGGTTTACTCTCCTTGGTGACCTCAGTGAGCACCTCTGTCTGGATTTGAAGTGGAGGTATCTTATTAAAGGTGCAGTGTGTAAATTTTTGGCAGCATTTCAATAAACCATCTCTTAATTCTGAGATAATTATCTTATAAATTCAGATTCAGCGGAAATACAGAACTGAAAAGTTTTGTTTTGTTTTCCTGCAAGTTGATGTTTGAGCTTTTACTAGAAATATCACACATCTGTCATCAACAAAACATCAAATATAAATAAAAAGATAAATAAAAAACTCTGTGAATAATCAAAGTAAGATGGTAATGAAGCTGCTCACAGAGGGACCCCACATTCAACATCAGACAAAAGGACCCTCATCGCCCCCCTCATCTTTCTCTGTCACACAGGGGGACTGGGAGCTGTGTGTGTGTGATGGTGTGTGCGCTTGTGTGTGTGTGATCACCCACCACCATCCCCCCCTGTTTAAATTGGACTAAACACCCACTGTGTGTGGTTTTGTGAGGGTGTAATGGGCAGTGCATGATGGGGCTCAGGGTTCAGGGTTATCCAGCTCCTCTCTGGAGAGTAGTCCGCTGTAGCTCCAAACACACACACACACGCACACTCCTCCTCATCACTGGAGCAGGGGTCGATGCAGATCATATTTCCTCTCTGAGTTTTTTTAGATTCTTATTTTCATTGACTCTTAAAAGTCTCTCCGCCCTTGTGTCTGCATCTGCACGCTGCTGAATGCAAATGTCCTCTCTTTTATTCCAGTTATTGAAAGGCATTGTGGGAAACAAAGGGAACCCTGCTACTTCTAAAAAAAAATGCCTTGAAGTTTGAGAAACATCCCAGAAGTCTCCTTCAGAAAGATCGAGTCTGCCTGAGCCTTTCATGCCCGGCTGCAGCTTCGTCTTTGTTCCTCCTCTGTTCAAATTTTAATGTTTCGTGGTTTCATTCTCAGCAGGTGAAATAACATCATCCTAAAACTTGATAAACTCACAGTCTGGATCCCTGTCGAGGATACCAGACTCAAGATGTGATAAATATGCAGTCATTGCAGTGATAGTTACTTCAAACTGAACCGAGCTAGACCATGTGATCTGAAGGCAGCGCTCAATCCTCAGATTTTGAAGCTTTGGAGCGTTTGCTGCTTTTTAAATTCATTTGCATCTGAGTTTGTTTCATTGGGTAGTTTCTCTGACGGAGAGACAGTGAGGTCATTATCTGTGGAAACACACACATAGGCAGGAATCGACCGGTTATCTGATGAACTGCAGCTGGCCGGGCAGCAGCAGATAGAGACGCTGAGTGCTGACTCCTCGTTGGTGAGCAACCGAGAACTGTGGCTTCTCTCCAGGCTGACTTTGAAATCTCTATAGACGATCATTTAATTGAACAAAAGGTACATGTAATGCTCTCTCTATTCTTTACCCTTTGCTGCTGCTCCCCCTGCCTTGGCTTTTAATGTATGCATATAAAATATCGAGGGCAGATATACTTTCCCAATGTTTTGATTATGTACATGATAAAGAGAAGAGGTGTGCTCTCCCTACCTTGGCTTGCTTTCCTTTGGCTTTCCATACATGTACATGAGAGAGACCAGTGGTGTGCTTTCCCTGCCTTGGATTTTCATTGAATTCACATGAAATGGGGAGAGGGGAGATGTGCTCTCCTTGCCATTGCTTGTTATGGATGTACTCACAGTAGAAGGGGGTTGTACTCTCTCTGCCTTGGCTTTCCATGTATGTACATAAAGTAGAGGGGACTTTTGCTTTCTTTGCTTTAGCTTTTGATGTTTGTACGTGAAAGAGATGGGAGGTGTGCTCTCCCCGCCTTGGCTTTCAATGTATGTACATAAAATAGAGGGGACTTTTTCTTTCTTTGCTTTGGCTTTTCATCTTTGCACCTGGAAGAGGGAAAGTGTGTTTTCCCTGCCTTGTATTTTCATGAGTTCACATGAATGAGGGGTGAAATGTGATCTCCCTGCCATTGCTTGTCATGTATGCACCTGGAAGAGAGGGAATGTGTACTCTCCCTGCTATTTCTTGTTATTTACGGACTTACAGTAGAGGGGACTTGTTCTCTCCCTGCCTTTGCTTTTGATATTTGTACATGAAAAAGATGGGAGGTGTGCTCTCCCTGCCTTAGCTTTTCATGCATGTACATAAAGTATAGATGAAGTGCGCTTTCTTTGATTTGGCTTTTTATGTTTGCACATGGAAGAGGGCATGTGCTCCCTCTGTTATGGCTGTTCATGTATGCACACAAAAGAGAGAGAAGGTGTGCTCTCCCTGCCTTAAGCTTTGGCACTTGGAAGGACTGGGAACTCACAGAACAGAGCAACATCACCAAATATAACTCATTGCATGCAGATAATTGATTGTTTGACGAGAATGGTTTTGACTGAAGAGAAAAATATCTCGCGATGATACGTTGGCTTTGTTGGAGGTCTTCATGGTCTTCTGCTCGTAGATAAAGCAACACGACAGCATCACAGTGAGGCAGAAGAAAAGGTCAGTCATGTATCACATCACAGGATCAGTTAGCTGCTCAGTGACCCTGCATCATTGATCCTGCTCAGATAGAACCGATTGATGCGTTCGTGCGCTGGCTGTTATTGCACTGCACTGTTGTCATTACACCACTAAAGACAGAGGGTACAAATTTAAACATCTCCTAGACAGAATAAGTCACTCTGATGTGAGTTTGTCCTCTGTGTTGACCTCCATCTCTCCTTTCTCTCTGTCCACAGTAAAATCTAATCATCAAAAAGAGTTGCAGAGCATTTACGGTCACTGGGTGTATAAATTTGCAGAATGCATGCTGCAGATTTTCACACATCACTTCTGATAAGTCTGATAACGTCAGCAGCCTGTAAGGAAATACTGAGCGGGTAACATTACCCATAATTACACTGGGTAAAAAAACAGAATTGCCTCCAAACACTAATGGTTCAGTCTGGTCCCAGTGGGAATCCAGACTGGAGAGTGAAGATCGATAATGTAACCTTAGAATGGGCGTAATGTGGGTGTTTATGGAAGGTGTGTTCACAAAGTACATGCAGGCTGTGTGTGTGTGAGCTATAAACACATGCAGAAGGCTGTAATAAATGATTATTGATGAGTTAATACATGCATGTTAAAGCCTTGTTATCAGGGAGGAATTACACTATGGGGGATTGACCAATCAGGAGCGAGTGTTTCCACAGAGGAAATCATGACCTTGCACTTTCCTTGAACTGCCTGCGCTAAATTTTTAGCGTCACTTTATGATGAAAAACAGACACACAGGCCCTTCACTAAATTCCTTGATCTCGTTTTAGTCCGGATGAGCTGATAAATCTTTTTTTTTTTTTTGGAACATATCTCTTTTTTCCGTCTGGTGCTTTCAGGGATTTGTGCTGCAGCTACAAAATGTGACCGAGATATTTCTTCCCTCCTCTTCCTCCTTACCTCGGTCAGAAACACAATGCTAGGAAAGAGAGAGAGAGAGATTAACAACAACCATGAGCAGCAGATCCTCCAACACATCCTGCTCTCCTGTGATGTATTATTTATACCCAGGGCAGGGCCTGGAGACCCCTGGGACCCCGACACACACTCACACACAAACACACACACAGTAACACTGTCACTCCTGTGTGACTGCAGTCTGTCTCGTAGCTGGATTTTCTTTCTCTTTATCGACCTCTCCATCGTTTATTTTAGTCACAGCGACACACACAACCACACACACACACACACACACACACACACACCCTCCCTCTGACTCCAGCAGGAACACACAGCGCTTGGTTAAATGATTTATGGCATCCAGTTTGGAGGAGAGCTGAATTCAGCCTGCAGCTTCTGTCTGAGGGTGTGCCATGTGCAGTGGGCGGGGCCAGAGGAGGATGTGATGCGTTCTTTAGTTTTCTTGTATCTGGCTTTCATTTCCTGTTTTATTTTGTAGATCTTACCTTGTGTTTTCATTTGATAGTTTACTTCCTGTTGTCTTCCTTGTGTTGTTTAGTAGGGATCCATGTCTTGCGTTACATCATCATCATCCGAATATAAGTGTGCTTGTAGTCCCAAGTGTTTTATTTTGTAGTTTTTGCCTTCTGTTTCCTGTTTTATTTGAAGGTTTCCTCGTGTTAAATGATCTTTTCATGATCCGTTTTGTCACTGCCGTCACATCTCTGTACTACCTTTCTCGTGGTCTTTTTCTGGTGTTTATTTTTTAGTGTTTCCTGTTTTATTTTGTAGTATTTGGTCAAGATGTGAAGCTTAAACTACTTCCTGTTTTCCCTCCTTTCTGATTATTTGTTCTGCTTTTATTTTCTTTACTTTTGTCTCATCACTATTGTAGTTTCTGTGTATCCCTCAGACCTGTTCATGTATCTTGTTTTTCCCCCTCGTTGATTTTTGAATTTTCTGTTGGACTTTTTGATCAGCCTCTTTGTTCTCTTCTTTCTGTTTTAACAAATCTGTTTCCATCCGTCACATAAGCAGCTGAGTCCCCATCTCTTTGCTCAGTAATAAAATGAGGACAAAATCATTCCAACAACCTGCAGACTTGAGCAAACACCAGGAAACTGCAGTACATCAAGTGTCCACTAGAGGCTGCCCCCAAAAGTGTGTCAATTCCCATAAAGCCTCATGTTAAAATGTCCAACTTTACACCAGAAAAAAACACATTTACAACCTGTTACAAGAACATTTTGGGCTTGGTCTTAAACCACCAGCTAATTCAACCACTGTCAGTCTCCACTGAAACACTGATTAAACACAAATAGCGAGGGTTAGCGCTGTAGCATTAGAATGTGAGGAAAAGCAGGCCCCTTTCAAGTCGTTTCTGTCGTTTCTGGTAGAATCCCTCCTCTCTCCTTCATCCTCACTCTGTGTGTCCGCCTGATCACACAGCTGCTGTGTTACATAAAAAAATCCCTCCACAGCGCAGCTTTAATCTCAACTTTAATCTCACAAAGGACAGATGAATCAGGTCTCGTGTAAACCGTCTTCTGTCAGACTGCTGATTCACAAACAGGCGATGCCGAGCTCTGAGTCATGGGATCAGCCAGGAGTAAGATGGCAAAGGGGATGGTGAACAAGATGATTCCTGCTGAAAGTGCTCGTCATGATGCGGAGAGATGTTTAAAGAAGATGAGCTGGGCTTAGTCAGGTTAAAGCACTCAAAGGGATGCAGGAATATCAGTGGATTTTTGAGTTCAACCGGTGCATAGAGAAACTTAAAAGATTTGCGGGGGCCGTGAAGCGTCAGACAATTTTTAAAAGCAACAACACAATGGAAGTACAGCCACAACGGAAGTTAAAAAAGGTCAACTTTAGCAGTTAACTAACGGACTGTTAACCCACTGGACAGAAAAGATGTGTGTACTTATTTTTCTATATTAACCGTAAATATGTCTTCTCATATTTAGCTTTAAGAATCAGTCATGCCACAACGTTAGCATTATAGCTATATTTATCATAGCTGAAGTTAAAAAAGAAAACAATGTTTTACTCACTTTCACAACTTTTCTGTGTCCGTTGGGATAAGCATCTGTTGGAAAACCAGTACAGTTGAACTTTTTGTCTTCCGTTGTGACTGTACTTCCATTCTGTTGTTCCTCTGGAAAACTGTCAAACACCCATCAGCCACCATTGGGATTCCCTGAGAGGAAAGTTACAAGTTTGGCCCTTCACTCCCTAAATCAGAGCTGAAACAGGAGATTCATTAAATTGAAGTTGGAACACCATCCAACTCTTTTGTTATAATACAAACTGTCAACTTAAAGTTTCATATTTGTGTAAAAAGACTTGAGTCAAACCTCTGTTACTTACTATTTACAGTGAGGGCTGGGTATTAATCAAAAATTTATGATACCTTCACTTCAATAGTGTACAAACTCCAAAAAAGTCATTAGATTTATCTCTTAAAAAACAAGTCGTGAGAGTTGCTGAAAAGTCATTGAATATAGCAACAGAGTTTCTAAGTTCGCAACTCTACCATGAGTACTGCAACCAGGTGTAACATTATAGCCAATCACTGGTGGCATTATCAGATCTTGATCACCTGATTAACCCTTTGAGTATCAAAACTTGGCGGCAAAAGACGAGGCGTAATTTGATACTTGGTACGATCAAAGCATTTTGGTCAGTAATATTAATAAACAATAGTAGTTTGGTACCCATCCCTTGGTATATGCCCCAGTTTGACCCTTAAGTAACTTATTGTTAACAATGAAACTGAGACTCACCAAAAACAGACGGAATGGGGACAACTGGGGGGGGGGGGCATTATCAAAAGTTTTGGGGATTCTTTAGGCTTTTATTTTACCTCTATTACTTCTTTTACACTCAAATGTCCTTGGTTCAACTTCAGAACTGTCTAAAAAAGTAGCTTCTCACAGGTGAGGGTCAAAAAATATTGATCTGAATTAAGACGTTTTTCTCTATTTACTCTGCAGCTTTGGATCCTAGTTTAAAGATAGCTTGTTACAGAGGAAGCCCATGCTGTATGTGTTGTGATGTACGTACTGTATTTATTGTGTATGCATGTTTAACATTGCACTCACGTGTCCAGCCTGCGTCCCTGCTGGCGTTTCTGCAGGAAACTGACCCATTTACTCTGCACAGTGTAATGAAGTCATTAAGCTGTGCTGTATCTGTTGGATTATTTAACCCATGTCACCGTTAAGATCTGATGCACGGTACTCATTTATCTTCCCACCGATGATGCAAACAAGCCAGACGTGAAGAGCGCAGACAGATATCTGCTAATTGGTGCTAACACATAAATATACTGGATGTTCACTTAATGAGACTTGCTGAAATGATGAAGTCATTGCATAAAGATCTCCTGGATTGTGATGTGTTAGAGGGACAGGCCTCAAACACCAAGGTCTACCTTAACAGGCCTCCAGAGGGAAGGAGGGAAGTGTTTCAGACAAAGACTGGGTTGTCTAAAACCCCAGTGTGAGAAAAATTTATATCATTTTAAACTGCTGATCATTTCACCCTATTTAGGGGGCACCAGAGGGTTGGTACAAAGCAAAGAAAAAAAAAAGAAAATAACATACCCTCTCTTTAATCCAGCACAGTTGCCCTTTAAATACGAGAGAGCAAAACTGTGTTCATATCAGACTGTTAACGTGTTTATTTCTGCTTTTAAGTTGGATAATTCAACATAGGACTCTAGAGGCTGACTCACTTTTGCAGACAGCCTTTAGTGGACGCTTGAGGAACTGCAGCTCTGAGCAAATTTTTTCTCAGCTACCTCGAGGCATCCAGAGATTTTTTCAGACACTTATAAGTTTTGGGTCATAATTTAAAAGATCTTATCTGACTCACAGGAAACTTAACAGGACTAAAATGATGCTTCATCATCGTTCATGAGGAGCACGTCATGTTTGACCTATATGATTCACTTCATTATGGTCGTCATCTTCTCATTAAGGCTGACGATGGCGATATTGTGACATGTCATGTCATGTCACCAGCGTAGTTGTCATTCTCAATTCTCAATGTTAATGTCACGCCCTTCTCCTCTCTTCCTCTCCCTCTGTTTCTCATCATCTTCCCCTCTTTTTTTGCGCTCACGTTGCCCATGAGGTCACCATAGTGCCGATGATGTCATGTCTGTTTCCGCACGCCGTTCTCATCCTGACTCCTCACAGACGGGCAGTGCTGAGCCTGCGCGCATGTCACAGGGACAAGGAGAGGAGAAATGAAAGGAAGACGAGAACAGCTGATTTTAACAAATACAACTTTTTAAAAATACAGAAATTCTATAAATGCATACAAATGTAAAATTCCGCTCTACTGACATCATTTCTCTGCTTGCTGCTAATGCTAATGCTAATCAATACAGAGCTGAGTCATCCACAACAGACTGCTGCTGCTGCTGGTTACTGGGTCACTGCAGTGTATGTGTGTATGTGTATGTGTGTGTGTGTGTGTGTGTGTGTGTGTGTGTGTGTGTGTGTGTGTGAACTCAGAAGGATATCAGCAAAAATGGCAAATAGATGGGAGGGGGAAAAAAGTAGAGAGCTAAACAAGCTAACATCACCAAATCCATAATGTTTGAACAAGGTAAAACTCAGCACACTGAGAGAGAGCGAGAGAGAGAAAGAGAGAGATAGGCTAAACACATATCTCGTGGTGTTTCTGCAAACCCACACATGCCCACACAACAGAGAAAACCACTGAACGGACTTCTCACTATCTCTGAAGGTGAGAAAATGAGTCAGCAAAGAAAACAGGAGCCCAGAAGTATCTATAAATGTCTCACACCTGTTCTTAGCTTTGGACAGTCACCTGACTGTACTGAGATGTTTCCTCACCAAACCTGAAAAAAAGCCAATTTAAAGTAAAAAAAAAAAAGATGTTTTCATGCTTCGTTACAGGCAACTTGTAACTTGGAAATTTCCCAGTTGAAATCTCTGATTTCCGAACTGAAAGCGTTCCAGGCAAATTACGACTTCAGTTTGAGCACAAGGAACTCTGATATGTAAACAAACCAACATGGCAGACGTTATAAGCATAATGCTTAAACATTTTAACCACCAAAGGAACGTGCAACTTGCTCATTTGAGTGAAACAGAGGAGGGGAAACAGCATATAAGGTATCGGCAAGTTATTTCATGTCGGCAACATATTTTGGTCTCGGACACCAGACATTCTCACCATGTGTCACGCGGAAACCACCGCGTCCACAGCAGCTGACATATTGTTTAGCAGTGATGTGAGTCTGGACTGCTGTTCCAGTGCACTTTCATGAGTTGCAGGTGGGAAAAATAAGAGTTACGGGTTGCCTGGAACGCAGCATTAATTTGTATTTTTGGTCAGTTCTAACTGTAAAAAAAGAAGCTTTTGTTTTTGACTGTCTGTCAAAGCCTTTTTTATATATATAAACCCCATAAAAAGTCCAGAATTTTGCAGGATTTCCAGCACCCAAATTTTTTTAAACGCATTGTTTCCACATAGCTCTCACAGCAAGAAGTCTCTCCCCTGTTCAAAGATTTGTGTAAACAAAAATTCTCACAGTTCCCATCTTAAAAATGATTCAACTTTGGATGTAAATCTTCATGGATCACATGGTTTAAATATCATTTCCTTTTCATCATCATTTCCAGCAGTGTTCATCAGCTCAGCCAAACTTCATGTAGAAATAAACTGGAGGTAGAGTAAATGCACAGAGTTGCAAGGCAGATTTCTGGGAAGAGAAAGTCGGAATCCTGAGGTCAACGATAGAATTTGAGATCAGAGTGCAAATTCTGAGATCAAAGTCAGAATTCTTTGATTTATGGACGAATTCTTGGGTTTAAAATTAGAAGTTGACAAAATTGAAAAAAAAAAAAAAATCAGAGTTCTGAGAAATAGTCCAAAATGCGGTGTCTGTGGCTTAGTGGTACTATCTTTCAATCAGAAGGTTAGAGGTTTGATTCCAGTTTCTGCAATAACATGCCAAAGTGCTCCTGAGCAAGGCACTTAATCCTAAATTGCTCCCATTGTTAATCAGCGATATGTGGATGTGTGTGAATGGTTGAATGAGTCAAAACGCTTCGAGGGCTCAGAAAGACCAGAGAGACGGAATATAGACAAAAGTCCATTTAAAACAATAAAAGTTTAGATTGAAAACTTCAGATTGTTATTTTTCTAAATTGGATAAATCTGAGAATAAAAGCTAAAAAACAAATAAAGTGGCCCTGATCCTCTTCCATAAAAATGCACACATCTTAACTTTTTACTTTAAAACACTACGAAAACATGAAATAAGGTTTTTCTTTTTGTGTTTTTCCAAAACTTCCTGCTGAAGGCTTCAGACCAGCTGAACACTGAGCGGTGTGCATATTTCATTCAGAGAAAAGAGCAATATGAATAAAACATTTTATTTGTCTGAAAGCTGCGTCTGCTTAAAAGGATTTAAAGCTACAGCACATAGACTCACACACTGACACACACACACACACACTGTGTTGTGTGTGGTGCCATTCTGTGACAGCCTTCATGTCAGAGAGCGAGCGAGAGAGAGAGAGAGAGAAAGTGTAGTTTTTTCTGAATTGTGGAGGAGGAAACAGAGACAGTTTGTTGTCATCCGCCACATGTTAAAGTCTGCTTCCACGTCTCGATGAGTCTGTCTGGATTATCGTGTTTACGTCCTGAGGTGAAGAGAGATTTTTTTTTTAAACAATTTTTGTTTTGCGTTTGTTTTTAGTCTGAGTTTCAAAATGCAAAGAAAAGAAAAAAAAAACGATTGTGAAAATGTGAATAAATAAAAAAACAGGATCGTAACTCTTTCTTCTTCTCTCTCTCTCTTCAGTGTACTCCAATGAGGCTCGTCCAGCCACATCAGGAACCTGAACCTCTCTCTCCCTCTCTCACACCATGAGCATCGTAGCTCTCTCCCCCGTGGCCCCTGAGCCCCCGTCCCCGATGATCACCTCCGTCACCCCGACCCTTGACCCCGAGACCTCCACCTCCCCCACTGCTGCTGATGATGTCACCAACACCCCTCTCAGCCCGAACCATCAGAGCCAGGACGGGGCCTCCTCGCCTGGACAGGGGCCCAGCCGAGGCTTGGGTAGAGACCCCTGCAGAAGGTAACCAATCAGTGCTCTGCCCCCCCCCCCCCTACAGGCCACAAAAACAGACTGAACATTTTAAAATGATAAACATTTTTGAATATGTGTCATTTTAGGTCAAAGAAACCGCCGCCCCTCCACACCGGCGCCGACTGGAAGGTCGTCCTCCACCTTCCGGAGATTGAGAAGTGGCTGAGAGCGACCAGCGACAGAGTCACACAGCTCACACACTCTGTGGGACAGGACGGGGACAACAGGCACGTGGACGTCCACCTGGTGCAGCTCAAGGTACGCTCTGCTGCTGCTTCACCTGTTGACTAATTGTGAGGTAGAAACTGAGGCTTTTGCATAACGTGATGCGCTGCACATGAATATCATCGTCATTCTTTTTCTAAATTCTGAGAAATCCCTGTTCTCATGGCCTTAAAGCTCTGTTTGCGTGTGGATGTCAAGCCTCTACTATTTCCTGACTATTTAAGGCTGTGAACCTGCAGACTGGTGTCATTTGGTCAGTTTATGTTGAAGAGGTAGCTCTCTAAAGGAAACAAGGCAAGTGACTTTTGCAAAATGGACAAAATCACTGAAAGAAAGAGCAGTGATTGAATATTGGCATAAGAAAGGTCCAGCGCCTAAGGATATCCATACTGATATGGTATCAACACCAGGGAATGATGCCCCTTCATATGCTACAGTGGAAAGGTGGGTGGTGGAATTTTAGCGTGGCAGGCAGAGCCTTGGGGATGACGCCCGTCCTGGAAGGCCTGTCACTGCTGCGACCCCAGAAATGGTCAATAAAGTCCCTGATATTGTTTTATATATATATAATATATATATATATATATATATATATATATATATATATATATATATATATATATATATATATATATATATATTTAGATATATAACAATCAGTGGCACATATTATTCATCACTTCTTACATTGCTTTCACACCAACGTCATTTGGTTCGGACTTTTCTGTTTGATACGAACTGAAATGATTGGTGTGAAACCTCCCCTGGACCTTGGTCCGACCAAAAGCAGTGGTCTCTGTCCAACCAAACTGGACCACAGTCTGGTACATGCCCAGTGTGAAAGCATTATTATGAAAGGTTCTGACCTTATACCAATCACATTATTGCACACTTTCTCAGACGACAATAAAGTCATCATCTAATTATATACCTCATAAGAGGACCTTGGAGCAGCATCAAGTACAAATCTTCAAGTTGTCGCTGTTGGTGGTATAAAAACATCAATAATATGATGGCGATTTCATTCATTGTCGACAAAATTAAATTTCCTCTCAACATGTTGATGTCAGACGCCCGCCTGCCAAATGACCACTTAATGCAAACTGCGGGGACACGCAAAGTACACAGTCGATGACGGTATCACGTAGGTTCGTCGTGCAAGTTCTGTTAGTCCGTTTGCAATAATGACAGTGTGAAACCATAACAAACCGAACCAAATGTATACAGTGTAACAGAAACATAGACTTTGGTCTGGACTAAGGTCTGGACTTTCAGCTGTGACCCTTAGGCAGTTGAGAGAAATTATTAATCTTAAGCGCCATGGAAAGCTCAGTAAAGGTGTGTTGTTCACACCAGATCAATGTCCCTGTTCACAGGTCTGTCATTGCCATGGCTGCCGTCAATGATTGTGGCCTTGAATTGATTGATCACCCGCCTTATTCCCCTGATCTCGCTCCATCAGACTTTTATCCTCCTCTCCCTTACATTTTCACCACCATTTCTTCTCCTCTCCTGTCCTCCTCCACCTATTCTCCACCTCTTCTCTCCTCCAGTCCTCTTTCCTTCCACCTTTTCTCCACACCTTCTCCTGTGGTCCTCCTTCAGTCCTCCTCTCCTCTTTCCACCTAAACTTACCACCAAAACAGAAACTATGAAATAAATTAGTAACATAAGTTATACTTACCTGCTTGTCCCCTCCCTTTGGTACCCGCTTTGGGTCAGACGATGACGTAAAAATCGCTTGCAAAAGTCTATAGATGCAGAAAAGAGATTATGTTGAAAAAGAATGCAATATGTCCACCAAAAGTCAAACCCTTAAATATGAGGCTCTTGACTTATCAATCAGCCCTTGTGCGAGTGGACGGGCTTAAATCACCTTTGAGATTCTTGTCATGTCTCACGTGATGAACAATAAACTCAATTCCAGGTCGACTCTGGAAGTTTCCTCCACCAGCAGCTTCTCTTTGGGACCCCCATGCGTTCAGTGTCACTCAAATATCTCTAACATGCACTCGAGCCTCTCGGCAGCTTCTTGTCAGATTCGTGAAGACAGCAGAACATCAGGCAATCCAACCGTCCCACCCTGAGCAGCAAATTACCCATGATGCCCTTCCCCTCCCCACAGCTCCACTTTGCTGTTATGTAACGACGAGTTACACTCCAGGCGCCCGGTTGACCGTTCTTTTATTTATGTAACTGCAGCTGAGAGGACGAGGAGCCGCCGTCTTTTCATCCTTCATCCTCAGACCTCACTCCTCCTCTTCATCTCCAGAGGGGGTTTTTATGTAAGAGACAGAAGCAAAAAGTTTGTCTTCAGTCTGATTAGTCTCTGATCGTTTCTCCAGCGCCGTGACGCCGTCTCTACAGCCCTGCAGCAGTCTCTTAAAATCTTCTGCATGAAGACAAATTTGTAGAAAAGACTCATTATTATTATTCAAAAAGCACAAAAACTTTTTTTGTCAGAAGAAACCAAAATTTCATCAACTTAATAGTTACTGATGAGGTCTGCCCAACAATAATATTCATCACCATATCGTTGGTTCCATGATCTCTTCTTTGACAGGAGGAAGTGGAAATGTTTTGATCGTCAAACAGATACCACGGAAAAACAAAATACAACAAAAACAAAACAAAAAACAAATCAAAACAAAGAAAAACAAAAAACAAAACAAAGAAAAACAGAACAAAAGAACAAAAAAACAAAAGAACAAAGAAAAACAAAGCAAAAGAGCAAATAAAAACAAAACAAAAAACAAAACAAAGAAAAAGACAAAAATCAAAGAAAAAAAAACAAAAACAAAACAAAAACAAAAAAAGAAAAAAAACAAAACAAAGAATCACACAGGAGAATCAACACTTTTAGAAACCTGATATTTTGGACCTTTTATCAGTTTTGAAACAGGTCTGTGTTGACGTGCTGTTATAATGAGCTTAATAATCAAACAAAGCGCCCGTGCATCTACAGACTCATTCATGAAGATGCAGAGTCGTTCTGCTCGGATGCAGGCGACATGGACGATCTTTTATTGATGACTTTGTATTTTTAACCGCAGTGACTCAGATGTTTCCACATCCTCCAGCTGCTCTCAGGGTGTCTTCCTCTCCTCTCCTCTCCTCCTTTGCTCTCTGCTTGTGTTTATTTCCAGCTGCTCTAGATATCACGCTGAGGCTCGCTCTGACGGGAAAACGAGGTGTAGTCAGAGCGAGGGTGTTTTTCTGTTTCCGGTCAGAGACGATGGTCTGTAGCTGAGTCACGCAGACTCACAAACTTTAGCTCTCTCTTAAAACTCAGAGATTATTTATGTAGGACAAAGATGATCCAAGTGTCTCTTTGAGTTTGATCCTCAAAGATAAAAAAGGACAGGCACATTCGAACACATGCAATCTGTCAGCTTTGTAAGAGTTTATTTCCAGATTACGTAACTTTCAGGGCTTTGTTGTGTGTTTGTTGTCATGGGACAGAGAGAGTTATAACCACAGCTTTGTTAAGCAGTTGAATGATGTCACTGATTGTGTGGACCCTTTGTCGGATGTGTGCTGCTGCTTCATTTGGTTGGTTTGTTTGTGTAAATGTTTGATTTTGCTTTTTCTTATCATTTCTGTAATGTAGTTCAATAAACTAATGAACTGAGGCAGGAGTAGATCAGCAACTCCTGCAAGCTGATTTTGTTGATGTAGTCCAGCACCTTTGAAGAGAGTGAGATAGCAGCTGTTTCTGTTTCCAAAAGCGTATTATAGCATGTGTACACAATAACAAATAGCCAAGCAATTAAGGCAGAAGTAGATCAGCAACTCCTTTATCATTTATGTTTAAGTAGCTTTTTTGTCCATGGGGTCTGCTGGATTCAAACAGAGCACTTCAGAAGCTGTTTCAGTTAAAGTTTCAGTTAAACTGTTTCAGCCAACACTGTCCAATTATCACATAGGGTAGATCAGCAACTCCTTTTAAGTTTAAACCTACTGTGATAGCGCCTTCACTGTATTTACCTTGCCCAGAGTGTTAAATCATAACTCTGTCACTGTTTGTTCGATTTGAAAAATGAAAACGAGTTGGAAACCTAAGAAATTGAGCTTTCTAGAAATACAGGGTTTGTGCGAAACGGCTTCTAACTACCGTAACTCTTTGAGTTTTTGCTCAATCCTAAAAAAATTCCAACCCTGACCGAGATCTGAGTAGCTATGCAGTTACAGCTGTCCGTCTCACTAAACTCAAAAAAACAACAAAAAAACAAAACGGTTCCTTTTAACAGTTTCTAGTTCCTTTACACTAATTATCCTCCTTTTTCCTGACTACCCATAGTTCATCACGATTGCTGGTTTTGCTCTTCTGGTTTAACGTTTTGTTTACATCACCATGGAGACCACAAAGCTGACGATCTTAGTCTGGCTGTCATATTCCCTCTAATAACCAACTTTAAAAGCAAAATGATCAAAAAACTGAGGTGAAGTTGTAGTGTATAGCATTAATAATTTCACGCGAGTTGTTTTGAGCTAGCTTGCTGGAAATTGGAAGTCGATATCCCCAGGCAGAAGTCAACACCCATACTTCCAAACCAGATGTTAAAAATTCAAATTTATGTACTTCTGGGGAAAAAAGGGCCAAAGCACTCAGGCATGGGACATTTTCAGACCATTTTAGAGCCATAATAACAAAATATGTCCAGATCATTTTTAGCCTCAGTAGGTAAAGGGTTAAATAGCTGTTTTTCTCCTTGGAATCTGCTTCATATAGATTTGCCAACACAATCCAGTTACCGCAGAGGTAGATCAGGAACTCTTTAGTTTTTAAGGTTTAAATTGGGATCATTCATCTGTGGAGTTTGGTGGCTTTGAAGAGAGCAAGTGTATGGCTGTTTCCAGTCAAAAAACAAAATAAACTTTATTGAACATACAATCAAACATATTACAATATCAATTAAGAAAGGCAGATCAGCAACTCCTTTTTGTGCAAGGTAAAATCACTGTTTCTGTCATTGGAGTCTGGTTCTTTTGTAGTGTGATGTAGAATGGCAAAAGCAAAAAGCAAAAGAGACAATCTCTGTCTGCATACGTCTTTAAATGTTCCCATACACTCAAAATTTTTGTACCTACTCCTGATAAAATTTAAAGTTAAATAATAATTTAAAAAATGAAATAAAAAAATGCAGACATTGGAGATTCTAAATAAAGGGACTTAACAAACTTGTGATGTAAATGTGCAGAGACGCTTCAGTCCGATCGCAGCTGGATGAGGAACCAGAAACAGATGTGACGCCTTCTGTTTTAGTCACTGCTGTGTGTGTTCTGACACCTCTGTCTCTTCATGTCGGTGTCAGAGCTGAGCCTGCAAAGAGGCTTTAACACACACACAGAATTAAAAACATCGTCAGATTTTCATCACGTTTTAGCTTCTTGGTTTCATTCCAGTGGAAAGTGAAAACATGCGACACCTTAAAATTGCGCCCCTTCTTCCAAAAGTTTGACTGAATCAGAAAAACAATCTCTTGTTTCCTGCACCTGCTGGCTGAAATTTGTCTCTAAAACATTTTTGCATTGATACCCTGAATGACGGTTCTCCTCGTCACACTCATCCTTATCTCTGAGGGAATAACCACGTTCAATGAAGGTTGAATATAAAAAGAAAACATTGAGGGAAGGAGTGCTTATTCCCTGGTGGACAGCTCCCTCTTGTGGTGAGCTTTCAGTATTACATCCAAGTGTCAAAACCTCCCTTATGGTGAGTTGAATCATGAGATTTATTACCTTTTTTCAGGTTACCTGCTATTTACAATTTTAAAATACTTAAATATGTCAAAAACATTTTATGGAATATTAAGACATCTTTTTTGAGGGCAGTGATTAAGAGATCAAACGGGTGAAATGCTGCAGAAAGAACAACTTTGAGAGCTTGAAAATACACCAGAAGACGTTGCAGCTTTAGATTGTTTAATGTGAGTATTAAAGCTTTCCACATGACTGAAAGAATTTGATTCAGACAGATTTGTAACAAGTAAAAAGTAACATTTAAATGCAACTTCATCAACTGAAACTTTCCCTCTCTAAATCATACCTCGACTTTTAACATTTGAGCGACACGGTTCGTTTAAAAAGTTCCTGAACGTTCCGTAGATGTCTTCATCCTGCGACATTCAAACAAGCTGTATATCAGCTGAAAGTTCATGTTTTGTTGCTAACAGGCTCAAACTGTCATCTCAAGTGTCTCAACTTTACAGAGAGGATCCTGATTGCTTTTGTTACTGTGTGCACTCACATATTTGAATACATCCCAAACACCCATTTGTAGACCAGATTAAAACACCTGATAAAGGCTGCGGTAGATCACCAACTCCTGTGAGCTAAAAGTGTGGGGTCTAGTGATATAACGTCTGTTTCTGTTTAAAAAAACATGCCAGACTTCAACTCTGGACTAACTCTGAAAAGATCTTTTATTGCAGGGACAGAAATAAGGCCTTTTAGATGATGACATTATTCTCACGTTGCAGGCCAGAGACATCCACTAAACCGGTTTCAAAACGTTTGTACCAGTTAGTCATCAAAACAAAGATAAATAAGTAAAAATAAAGTTATACTTTCTATTATAATTGCTGATTTGAGACGTGTCAGAGCAGATCTTTCATGTAGCCTGAAATGCTAACAGTTAGATGTCATAATGAACAGATGAGCATGGTTTACTTATGAGAGGAGATGTTTCTGCAGTAACATTAAGTTTTTCAGTTCGACCTGTTGCTGCTAAGCGTCTGATTGGCTGTTACCTCTACACGGAGCTCTCAGGTCAGAGCCGGTCCATTTATTTTTTTTAATGACCTTATTTCAGGCGTGTGACAGAGCGGGGACACCGAGGCAGACAGATCGCTCAGACCGCTGTTTGAAATTAGATTCACGCCTCCGGTGATTTCGTTCCTCCTTCATCCTGTCCTCGCTGCTCTTTCCTCACTTTGTTTCAGTCTTTTATCCTCTCTCTCTCTCTCTCTCTCTCTCTCTCTCTCTCTCTCTCTCTTTCATATTTAGAATGCATTTGCCTGTAGGGCATTTTTCTATAACCTGACCTTGCTACAGAGCGCCTGTTGGACATGATTATAGTGATGCAACCACTGTTTCTCTCTCTCTCTCTTTCTCTCTCTCTCTCTGTATGTGTGTGTGTGTGTGTGTGTGTGTGTTGGTATGCCAACCTCTCAGCCATCTTTAGCATGCGGCTGCAGGCGGGCAGGCGGTGTGTAACAGCTGCATGGGAAATGTTCTGTTGCTGCTCTGAGAGGGAGAGGCAACAGGAACACACACACACACACACACACACACACATACACACACACACACACAAACGCAAACACAAATAAAACAAATAAATAAGGGGGGGCTGTATAGCTAATCAACAGATAATGTTTAACGATCAGGTGGTTTATGTGAATTAGAATCTCTTTACCTGGGGGAGTCTTGCTCACCCTGTCTTCTACCATCAAAAAGTTTCTCCTCCTCTTTAAATTAAAGTTTTATAAATCAGTTCATGTTGTAATCCTGCAGCTCGTTTCCCTCTGATCGAAAGCCACACGGCTCCGTCTAAAATCAGTCCAGAAGCTGCTCATCTGTCTGCCTCCCAGCTGTCGGGATATTTCCGTCTCCTGATGTCACCGTCGCTGCTACGCCAGGAATTCTGGGAACATTTCTAAGCAAGGAGGGAGGGAGGGAGGGATAGTCACGTAAAGTAGGAAGGGAAAGGAAGGAGGCAAAGAAGAGCTGCTGGTTCACCAAGTTCAACTGATGGTTTAGACTCTTCGTCTGTTTACACTTTGACCCGACGTCACAGAGAGGTCGTGAAGAAATAAATGTAACCGCACCGCACCACAAGACCAGTAGAGGGCAGTGAGAAGAAGTTAAACTTATCCAAATTTGACTTTTTCTCTCCGTTCCTTGAAGAGAAGTTCCAAGAAGTAAAAGCTCCTGGTATTTTTGACCCAAAAACACCGTTTGTGGCCAAAATCTGAGCTGCATCGAGGAAACAGCTCACCCTGTTGGAATTCTAATCCACATAACCTCCGAATTCTCCAAACACCATTTTTTTATTTATTTAAACAAACTTCACTTTTCCTCACTAAGTGTTTGCATGTATGTGTGTTTATGTGTGTGTTTATGTTTGTGTTGAGGAAAGAGAAAAGAGAGAGAGAGAATGTGTACGTGTGTGTGTGTGTGTTTTCAGCTGTAAGAAGGACTCCCAGGATCTATAGGAACTCTGTGTGTGTGTAAAAGTGTGTTTAAGAGTGTGCCTGAATGTGTTGAAAGGGGAGGGGGGCGGGGGGGTAGGGTGAGGTTGGTCCTAAAATAACCTCCCCAACTGTTGTCACCCCTCCTCTCTCCCAAAACCCCCACACACGAGAAGCAGGTCACCACACACACACACACATAAACACACCCTCACACAAACACATACACACACACACATGCTGCTGTACTGTCAGTTGGTCACCATTCCCACATGGTATCAGCGGCGTGTTTGGAGTTTTACACGACGACAAACTTTAACTCCTTTTTTTCATCACTTAAAGATTTTATTTTTGGACTCTGAGGATTCAGATTTTCTGGGTTTTTGGTGTAAATTTTTTTTTAGTTGACTCACATCTTGTGAACGGTGTGAAAAGGTAAGAAACAGAAACGGAAATCTGACTGCTCTTGTATTTCTCTGACCTCTGACCTGCTCGCTGTTTGTTATTCTGACAGTAAAATCCAGAAGGTTCATGTTTAATCTGCTGCATAAACAGTTTGGTTGAGTTGCTGAATGCAAACGTTATTTCCTGAGTTTCTAGAGATCAGATTTCATAAATGAAAGGTTGAAATATCTCAAATCATAAGTTTGCTTCTGCGCTTTGACTTCCGTCCAGTTCCAGAAGAAAGTTTGTGGCGGGAGATCTCAGGCGGGCGGTCCGAGATGAAACAAAGAAAAGAAAAACAAACAAAATAAGCGCTCTGTTTTTGAAAACGTCTGATTCTGGATTTATAGTAGGAATTCTGATGTCGAACGCACATCCTTTTGTTGTCACGCTGCACTTTTATTCAGACGTTTTGTCGAACACAAACACACGCGTTCCTCTGATCGCAGCGGGAGTTCTTCAGGTTGTCGAAACGTCCGGCAGCGGAGAGTTCAGAGCCAGAACATCTCGGCCCGACCTCGGACTACAAACCCAAGTTTGACGTCTTTCTGCAGAAGCTCCCGCTTTGAAAGATTTACTGTAACGAGTCGTTGTATCGCTGCCGCGGGTCTGGGTCGTCTTTGAATCTTTGAAGCGGCTTAATTTGAATACTCCAGGGGGAGAAGGAGCAGAGAGTATTTGATCTCCAAGGTAAAACACGCCGCGCTGATGGAGGAGTTGAAGGTTATTAGATCGAATGGGTGCGGATGAGGCCGAGCTGTCGCGGGCGGTTTGGACGCGGCCGCTCTGAAGCCCTTGATGTCGGCGGTGATGAGGGTGAGCTGGGATTGGAGCTGAAGCTCGAGTCGACTCGGTTCAGATTGATTTTAGGCAATTAGAAACCCTGCTGGATGTATGGACTCGGTGATTGACAGGTCATGTCTTGGCTCTACGTGACCAGGGTGTGAAAAAACATGCGAGTGTGTGTGTGTGTTTGAAAGACCACAGATTGAGTGTGTATTGAGATGTGTTGCTTTTAGTGAAAGTTTCTTGTAAATGATGATTTTGTTCTCACACGTCAACAAGCTTGAGGCCGACAGTCTGTCAAACCGGACGTTAAAGCACTTCTGTTAGAGATTTAAAGTGTGAAGCCTTCAGGTTGTACAGTGTGGAATCAATCACAAGAGGGCGCCATTTATTCCAGAGTTTAAAGAGGGGGTCTTCTGCTCTCCCATATTGTACACATGGGTATGAAGTAACAATGCTGGATATTCCAACTAAGCATGTGCAGATTTTCCAACCTCTACATATTCATGTGTCGCAGAAATCCCTGAATCCGTCTGTAAATTGATCAAATCGCTCTGTTCTAAAAATAGCATGAGATCCTAACGAGATCTTAACGTGACTTGCTGAAATGATGAGGTCATCACATAATGATCTCCTAGCGGGACTGTGTCTTGTTGAAAGGGTGGGCCTCAAACACCAAGGTCTGCCCATAGCTTGGCCCCTTACAGTTCTCCAGAGGGCTGACCAATCAGAAGAAAGGGGGTTTGCCGAGCAGGGAGCCTTAAAGAGACAGCAGCTAAAGTGATTTTTCTTTTTCTAAAACATCAGATCCCTCAAGCTACAAATTTAGTAGAGCTACTACGGGGCTACCAGAGGGACAGTAGAAAGACTAAAAATAATGACAACAATTCCCCCCGCTTTAATAGATTTGAGTACATTCTCCTCACAAATTTTCCTGCACACTTTTTAAAATCAAATTTAAGACTTTTTAAGATTAAAAAAAAGATACGATGACACCACATTTTGCAGAATGAAGGCAGTTTACAAAGGTTTTAAGCTTATTAAACTACAAATCCCAGGTTTCAGGCTTCTAGTTACATCTTCATCCCTCCAGTGGTTTTCTCCCACTGTTCTGGGTTTGTGCTAAGCTAGCTAACCCCTGCACGTCACATTTTCATCATTTTCCAGGCAAGATGGGCTACATTTGCTGATCATCTGTGACAGGTGAAGCGAGTCATCATTGATTATCTCTTTACTGTGTCACCTGTCAGTGGGTGGGGGACGTCAGGCAGCAGGTGAACATGTACGTCCTTAAAGTTTAAGTGTTGAAGCCGGAAAAGAGGATGTTAGCGACTTTGACGAACAGCCATACTGTGATTGTTTGACGACTGGGTCGGAACGTCTCCTGAAGCAGAGTTTCCTAAAGTTCTGAGCCTGGGAACCCCCCCCCCCAAAAAAAAAAAAAGACTAAAATAAGCATCCTGAATCACTTCTGCAACTGCAAATGTTGCTTTCTGCTCATCCTTTACATATAATTTAAATTTAAAGAGACTTATTTCAAAGAAAATCCATAAAATAAAATAAATTTAATTAAAACTTTTACCGGAAAGATCGAACAGAAACTGTGGGGAAAAAATAAAAAGAAAGAAAAAAATCAGGTCACCGAGACAATGTCCTTCAAGAGGAATACATGCGAATGCACACACACATATAGTTTCAAGATACACACACTCTCTCACACACACACAGGCACAGCCGCAGGGTCTCATTAGCTCCCAGCAGTTTGACTGGACTGAAGATCTTCTAACAAATGACTTCAGATAAAAACGACAGACTTGGCGTTAATTCAATCAGACGGGTCCTCTGTGAGTGTGTGTGTGTGTTTCTGTGTGTGTGTGTGTGTGTGTGTATTAGCATATTAAAGCTGTTTGTGAATTATTGAAGCGTCTGAAAGACACCGGTGACATTTTCACCGCTGTTTTAGGACGACATGACAGCGCTTTGATGATGAAACTTAGTGTGTGTGTTTGTGTGTGTGTGTGTGTGTGTGTGTGTGCCTACTCATATGTTAGATTGTTCCATGTGGATTTACTTCAGGGTAAATGTGCCTGTACAGTATGTACTCTAGCTTCGTTTGTGTGTGTGTGTGTGTGTGTAAGTGTGTGTGTGTGTGTGTGTGTTCAGTTTGTCTCTGCAGCTCGTTCTCGATCTCTCAGCGAGCGTTTTTGATGTTTTTGATGAGCCGTGTGTGTTTTATTGTGAGATAAAAGCGTCTTGTCAAACACACACTTCACGACTGATGTTCTAACTGACAAAGATTTGATGAACTTCCAGTGTTTGAATTTGTCAAATCTGCTTTTGCAAATTAGAAATCAAAATTCAGCAGAAAATTCCGCAGAAGAAACGTCCTGAGCTTTAATCAGCCGACATGAAGCGGGCCCTGCAGCGTGTCCCTGCAGCCCCTCTTACAGTAGTGACAGATGTATCCTGGACCCGTGCTCAGCAGGTCACACCGTTAGCCAAGTTACAGTGAGCAGAGCTGGCAGCATGTGTGACCTACATTCTCGCATGCCGCGAGATCTGGGCCACAGCGGGGCGGGAGGTGCTGAGGTGTTCAGGAGAGTCACCTCAGAGCTGCACGGTGACTCAGCGGTCAGAGGTGGATGATAAGTATCCGTTGAGGGGTTTTCAAAGGTCGCCTACTTTTAGTCCGCTGGAGTTCGGGTCATTTTCAACCCAGTTTGATGCAAGAGAGAAAAAAAAATAAATCCAAAACACCTTCATTGTTCAGTTCTTAAAGGAGACAGAAACAGAAATAATGTGTGAGAACATTAACATCAACATAATGTTACATCTGCAGATTTAGACGAGTCATCCAAAACAAATATTTCTGTCAGCAAAACTGTCCGTTTAAAGTCAATGTTTAGCGTTTTTATACAACTGAGAATTAAAGGAAGGGTAAAAAAAATTAGAGAATAAAGTCTTGATTTATGACATTAAAATTGTCATATCAAAAAGTGGTGGTTATAAAGAGAATGAAATCTGGTGTTACCCTCCAGCATTCATTTTTTTTTTTTTAATCTCTGTCATAAAATTACATCTTAATTCTCTGAACGCTGAAACTTTATTCTCAGCTTGTGCACGGCCCAAATCCTCTGTTGTGTTTTTGTTTTGGTTCAACATTTCTGAGTCAAAATTAAAATGAACCAGGAATGTGGTTAGCCTAGCTTAGCATTAAGATGGTTAGCATAATAAAAATGGCAACTTTGAAGAATAAGTTAGAAACACGTTTAAAGTTCATAAGTTTACTGTTATAAAAAGTGAAAAACAAACAAATACTTCCTCTGACTACACCATGCAGAGAGGTTTCAGATTTCTGCTTTTTTCTTTTTTATTTCGAGTTTTATAAAATCGGACTCACTTTTTTCTTTAATTGATGTAATTTTGAGGGCATATGTCAGACAGTTTGAAGGGATATATGCATTTAAAGACACAGCAAGACATGACATTACATATAGAAACACGATTGAGCAAAGCATCAGTTCAGGCAGGCGATGAAGTCCAGCTCGGCTGACAGAACATCAGCTGTTCTTTAACCTGCTTTCTCTTGCTGCTCTACCTACAAACCTCTTTACATCCCACCTCTACCCCAGCTCCTCTTTTTTGGCTGATTTTACCAGTGTCATATGTATAGAGGGGTCTTTGCTGATGCTCTGCCTGCCTTAGCTTTTCATACAGCAAAAAAACTGAAATCTCACCAAGTATTTCTTTTATTTTTAGTTTTAGAAAGTCTTTTTAGAATTATTTTTTACAAGCAAACCTTTCACTAATTAGAAGACAAAAGCACTTGATTAGATTTCAGTTTTATGCACATGAAAGAGAGGGGAAGTGCATGTGCTCTCCCCACCTCAGGTTTTTGGTATTCATAAAGACGTTAGTGCTTTTAACCCATTGTGGGTGCTGTGTGGATGAAAACACGTCTTCTTCACTTGTTTGCACACGTTTTGCAGGCGTTAAAGCTTCACAATCCTTTAGGTGAGAGTTGTACTCATACTCATGAAAGTGAAAGACAGAAAGGAAGAGACACAGTCTGTTACTTAAACATCTGTCCGACTGCTGAAAGTGGACTTTACAGCTGATATTTTTGCTCTGTGGTTCCCTCAGGAGTCCGTCCGTCTGTCTGTGTTTTTTTTTAAACCATCTTGTTTTAGAAAAAATGCGCCATGCAGACAGAGTTGATCCTAAGCTGACAGACAGGACACGTCCTCCATGTTTTCACACATAAACCTGGAACCAATCCCACATGGATCTGACTCATGTTTAAAACTGGAACCTGTGACGTCCTCCGCTCTTCATTAGTTCTGCTTTTCCTGCAGCAGCACAAAGTGTGTTCGCTTGCTCAAACCCTAAAGTTTGACATCTTTGAACATCTAGTTAACCTTTTTTTTTAATGTGTCTGTTTGACTTCAGGACATCTGTGAGGACATCTCAGACCATGTGGAGCAGATTCACGCCTTGCTGGAGACCGAGTTCTCCCTAAAACTTTTGTCTTACTCCGTCAACATCATCGTTGATATCAGGTCAGTGTCTTTAAGAGTATTTCTGAAGAGTTTGTTCTTTCTGCTTTCTCGTGAGTGTTCCTCTTTTATAAAAACAAACCCGTGTCGTGTCATTGTGTGTTTCAGGACGGTGCAGCTTCTGTGGCACCAGCTCAGAGTCTCAGTTCTGGTTCTGAAGGAGCGTCTGCTGCAGGGCCTGCAGGACTCCAACGGAAACTACACCCGCCAGACGGACATCCTGCAGGCCTTCAGTCAGGACCATCACCAGGTGAAACGCACACGCTTTCTGTTTTTTTCTTAGTTTGTCTGAAACTTTTTTGACCTGTTTTAAACGTATTTATTGTTTTATTGTTTTATGCATAAAAAAAATGTGACCAAACTTTTTTTTGTGACTGAACCGGATCGTCTCTTCCTCTGCAGACTCGTCTCGACGCTCTGACGGAGGTAGACGACTGCGGCCAGCTGACCATCCGCTGCAGCCAGGACTACTTCTCTTTAGACTGTGGCATCACTGCCTTCGAGCTGAGTGACTACAGCCCCGGTGACGAGCCGGAGGCCTCGGAAACCAAGGACCAGGATCAACCCAAAGACCCCAATCCTGAACCAGAAGCAGAGGACAGCAACACGTCCTCAAACCAAGAACACCGACGCACTTTACCCGACCTTACACCTCCCGCCGACTCCAACAACCACAACCCTCCTCCAGCGTTGTCACCCAAAATGCAATGCAACATGCCCAATCACAGCGAGAGTGCAAAGCGCCCCCTGCAGGGTGCGAGCCGCAGCACCGAGGTGTCGCCCACGCAGCCGTCTCTTCCTAAGAGAGCCGCTCTGTTCACAGCTGGAGGAGGCAGGACGGAGGACTCGAGGAGTACGGTTTCTGGGCTGCAAGTCCAGGCAGAGCTGAGTCGGAGCACGCCGTCTCTCATGGATCCACCAGACCGCTCCAAGTTCTGGCTGGAGCTGGACTCGGTTTATCCAGAAAATGTTTCACAGTCGTACGAGAGCCTGCAGGTTAGTCCCAGGTTTCTTTTCATGAAAACAGACGAATTTGCGCTCTGGTTGAAGTTTGTGTGTTAATTTCAAATGTTTGTTTTCTAAATTTACGCTCTGATGTTGTTATGATTAAACCCAAGTGTACTCCAGGTAAAGATCTGCTGATAATCTGTCACCTTTTACTCACAGAAAAAGCTCACACCTGTTAGTGTCGGGTTAAAGTTTGATGCTTTCCTCTGAACAAAACTTTTTTTTTTCTCCTTTGACCTGAATTCTTCTCTTCAGGTCATGAACGGGCGCCACCTCCAGAGAAAACACGTCAGCTCCAGACAGGCAGGACGCCCACAGGGGAGAGCGCAGCGACCGCTCACCGACCCGAGGAGCTCATCCCGGGCCAAGCTGCCCACCAGCGCCCCCCCGCCTCTCCAAGACCCGACGTCTCATGATGAAATATCAACTCAAATGGAGCGGACGCAGAAGGAGACACATACGCACAGCGAGGGGGACTCTGACTCCTCATTGCCTTCCCCCATGAGGGAGCAGTTCCTCTCCTCAGACATGGAGGCATCCGGGGAGGAGTCGGACCCCCGGCCGCGTCCCCGCAAGACAGCGGTTTGGATCGTGAAGCGGCAGGGGCAGAAGGTGAGGGTTTATTCACTTGAAGTTTGGAGGGTAGTTCTCAAAGTTTTATGGAATTTAAAGATTTTTTATCACTTGGTGTTGAATTTGGCACCCCCCTCTGGACTGAGCGACACATATTAGGTCATAACTGATCTTGGATTCTGTACGTGATGTATTTTTTTTACCCCCCCCAAACTCTTTTGCTCCCTGTGTGGAAAATATATTTTTTAGATTTGGTTTGTTTAGTTTTTATCCTTTCATGTCGTGTTTTGGATCGCGCTCTGATAAAAGGACGCAGAAAAGAGAGCTTCGGAAATATTCTGGGAAAGCCCAAAAAAACTTAAAACACAGAGAATATAAACCCAGTAATGTACAAAACACAGACAAAATAAACAGAGGGGTCTGCACTAGGGGGGTAAATCCCCATTTCAACACGATACGATACGATACGATACGATACGATACGATACGATACGATACGATACGATACGATATGGATTCTCAGAACAATGATAAAAATAAAAGCGGAAGGTAAAAATGGCGCTTAATATCGATGTTTACACTTTCAATCGATTTGATTGAATCAGCTCAAATGATCAATATATTGATCCAGATTGATGTATCATTACACCTTTCGTCTGCTCATTGAGACATGGCAACAGAAGCACTCCAGGCCTGCAGGGGGCGCTCAGCTGAATCCTTGTCATCCACTTTAAAAGCACAGATAGCAGATTTTATTGATGCAAACCTTTTGTTTTATAAAGTACAGCTAGTTTTTTTTTTAATTTCTGAACATGTAAAGCACAATCATGTTCAAATATCCACCTCCCAGTATCACTAATGCTCATTTTAACTTCGCCTGTAACTGTGTTTATTTTTGGAGTGTTATAAAAAGCTTTTTTTTTTTTTTTCCCCCTCTCCATCCTCCAGGAGGCTCAGGTTTCATCCAAAGACAGCCCGGACAGAGAGCACTGGTACGGGTCAGAAGAGTTCCTGGCCCTCCCCGCTCAGCTCCGCAAGACGGAGATGCTGGCCATGAAACTGGAGAGTCTGACTCAGTCCATCCCGAGGGTCGGTCCGCGAGTTTTACTTTCATTAAGCATCCAGTCGTCGGCGTCTTAACAGATTTATAAATGATGAAGAAACAGGAGCACAGTGTGATGTTTTCGTCGTGTTTGTCCTGCAGAGGCCCGTGAGCTGCGGCTCGACCCAGGAGGCGCTGCAGGATGTGGACGACTGGGACTTGACGGAGCTCAATCAAGACTGGGATGTAGGGGAGAGCGGGGAGGACGTTCCCTGCATTCTTCCACCTCTGGTATCTCAAAGCACAAATTTCAAATGTTTTATATTTCATGATTTTGCCGAACGAACTACTCATGATATTTGTTGCTCTTCTCCGTTCAAGCTTCCCTACCGACGAAACCTGGTCAGCCGCTTTAGCCCTACCTCCTCCAGCGATATCGCTCCCTCATTGGATGAAAGCATAGAGTCTGGCCCTTTAAGTGACCTCCAGTCAGAAGAAGAGGATGGACGTCGGTCTGTGGACTCCCATCTTCAGCTGACAGCGCCCTCTGTGGATGTTCGTGGAAGTGCGTCCCTGGTGCACCAGCTGCTGGAGGACATTCAGAACCAGGACAGAGATCCCGACGTCTGGAGGAAAATAGAGGTGTGGAAAAACTTTTCCTTTATCTGTCAGCAGCTGCGTTTCCATCACACTCTTTCATTAAATAAAAGAGATATTCCTGAAGTTTTGATGACGTTAAAGCCAGTACCGACAAAGAAGTGAGTGGCCATAGCTTTGTACAAGCTGGCAACCTGCGCCGAGTATGTGAGGGATGTTTGTTTGTTCGTTATTTACGTACAGTGGGTTTTTTTTGTCTCAACTGCACTTCAGAAGAATTTATATAAACAATATAAACATTTTGGTTTGTTATAAGCAGGCAGGCATGCAAAGATTTCTGATGCAAATTTTTTAAATTAAATTGACAACAAGAAAAAAAAATCCCTAATTTCCAAGAAAAAAAAAAAATCGGCAATTTTTAGAGAAAAGTCTGAAAATTTCCAATATCCCTGCGCTGAAATTCCCATGGAAATTTCCAGAAAACTTTCCTTAAATTTACTTAAAATTTTCCATTTGTTCTCAAAAACAGTGGAGAGAGTATGACGACAAATATTCTCGGCCATAGAAACATTCAAGAAACCAACGTTAACTTTTGTTGATGACCTGTGCTAGAGTCTCAGATTTTTCAAGTGCCGACGCAAAGAGCTTTAGCTCCTTCGCTCGGCCATCACAGGGTGCGTTACATCACCTGAGTCCTCTGTACCTGAGCCTGTTTCGACAAGACAAATTCCTGAACTTTAACTCTGACGATAGGACGACAGCCGACCCAAAATCACCCCGACACCGACGCTCTCTTCCTTCCACCGCGAGCGTCTTGATGGATTGGAGGTCTGGTATTGGATCGTCCCGTGGCCCTGTTAATTCATCACCTCTCTGCTAAAGGTCACGTTTGATTGGCAGGCAGATTATTGATGAGGCCGGCCGGTGAACTAATCAGTCATATCTGTCATATCGAATATGGCGAAATGTCAATAGCTCTGGGGATTCGCTCTCCTCGTAGCTGCTGGTTTAATTAGCGCGATAAAGACGCCCTGCCGCCTCCTTAAATATTTTTATTCTTTTATTCTCTTCAGGTTTATTTCGCTCTCTCTCTCCTTTATTACCTTCATATTCTAATTCTGCACACCATTTACCCTCCGAGCAACGTTTTACTTTGCAGCAGTAGCATCCCAGTCCCCCCCTCAGGGATCAATGAAGTTCAGCATATCAGTCTTATCTGGTGTTAGCGGGGTCAGGAGCCCACAGACAGAATCAGAGCGCTGTAATAGGATTATCTGTGAGGATGGTCAGGATACGCAACGATCAATCTGTGAATTAAAGGCCCGGCTGTGTGAGGGGGACGTCCTTGGACCGAGGGATCAGTAACCCGGAAGGTTGGAGTCAGAGCCCCTCATCAAACTCTGTCTTTCATGTGAAATCAGATGGTTGGCATTAATATTCAGAGTTAATGATGATTTGACGGATGAAATGTCAAAGCTGTCCCTCGCTCTTTCTGTCTCTCTCTTTCTCTCTGTTCATGCTGTGGAAATGTTTTGATCTGGTCTGGCAAACGTTTATGAGTTCATGAATCTAAACTCAACGTTTCTTCAATTTCTGTTTTTTTCCTTCTTATTTTTATTTTTGTATCAAAATTTGATGCATTGTCCGACTAAAAAGGTACAAACAAAGTTGGAACTGCACAAGCCGTGGTTGTTAGAAGATTGAATTTTTTTTTATTATTACATCTTTTGAAAAATGAGACGGTTTTATATTCAGGGTTCAGTATTAAAATGCCAAACAGTGGACAGCTCCACTTGTCTCTAAAGCAAATTTTATCTTCCTGACAGACGCTACAGAAGCAGAGGGATGAAAAATGGAGCGACACAGTGATCGTCAGCGGGCCAGCTGCTCTTATTGACACATTTTTATCTGTGAATATGAATGCTGTATTTAATAACGATTTCTTTTAATGGTTTCTGCAAAAAATCAGTCAGTAAATGTGGTCAAACATCCTAATTCTATCACTGAGGTCGCCACAAAAACTGCTCCCCCTGGTGGCTGGCTGCAGTATAGGTAAAAAACTCTGCCTCTCTATTCATTCCAGATGGGATGTGGTCAAACTTTAAGAAATTATTACACCTTGTAGAAATGTTTCTCACATCCATATGCTGTGATGATATTTAGATATTATTGGGCTGCATTCTGTTCAGGTCCTCTTTTTTTCTGAAAATCTTTTTTTTTTATTAGGTATTTGAGGTTAAAAACGGGATTTCACGTCTTGTTTAACGATGATTGACAGCTGCCATTCTTGTGTAGTTTATTCGGGAAAAATAAAATACATCAGGATGGACAGTTAAGAAGAGATTAGACTGTCGAAAAAAATAATTAATTTCTTTTGTCCCCCGCTTTCACTCAGATTTTCCCAGAGTTCCTCATTAGTCACTACTGCGCAGACTCTGGCTGCACAATGGCGGCTCCTGTGATGGAGGTTTTTTGGCTGCAAAACCGTACAATGGTAAAAGGCGGAGCCACACTGTCCATTCTATATACAGTCTATGGTACAGGTATAGAAAATGTTTAATTAATACCCAGTTGATGGGCAGGATCAGGATCTGGATTTTATCTGGATTTTTTTCATATTCAGTCTGTTTTAAACAATATTTCAAGCACAAAATATTTCTTATCCTGAGCTCTGTTTATGTTTAATCGTGTATCGTGTTTGAATGTGTTTTTTTTTTAACTCTCATATTTTCACATCATGATAAAAACATTCATTTAAAGACGTCAGCTGTGATAATTGTTGAGTTTCTGCTGAATAAACAGAGCTTTGCCTTGCCTTAAATGTAGACATAATTTAGAACATGATTAATTCGGATGCCATGATTAATGCATTGAAGGTGAAAGCTGCATGAGAATGGTATAAAACAGAGATAGAAAAACCTGTCGCTGATTTTTGAAACACAAACAGCTCTGGGTACCAACCACTGGCATCAAATTGCTTTCCTTTGCAAACGCAGGCTCCCTGATTAGTTGGACGCTCTGAGAAATTTACCTCGTCCTCAAACCTCTCAGATACGACACGATTCTTCAATCCCCGACACGTTTGGAGCCCCGTGCAGCTCACTCTGAATCATTCAGACCCCCTCTGGCTCCCCGCTTCTGCTCAGCGCTCATGTGGTCAGTCTAAAAAAGCCTTCTCCATGTGAGGCGACTGACGAGGGCGAGATGGTTTGTAGTTAGACTGAGCGGATGCCTGGTGAAGACGTTGACGGCTCCATGACTGAAATCTTCTCAGGAATAAACACACATTCCCTGAAATACAAAACTGAAGTCACAGCTCCGGCGTGTCACACATGACACCTTGTATTAACCACACACGCATACACACACTCCTCATTCCTCTCTGCTCCTGGGTAATTAGCTGATTAGCTGCTTAATTAGCAGCATGTAATCATGGCGATGGATGAGCTGCCTAATTGAGGAAGTGAAGAGAGGAGAAGGAGAGCCTCAGTGTGTTGGATGACATTCTGTCTCTCTCTGCAGAGAGTCTCTGATGAATACAAGTGAAAAGAATAAAACAGAAAAGACGAATCATCGGTCCGGGGAAAGGAAACTCAGAAAAGATCACAGCTGGAGCAGAAGTGGACCGAATCTGGGAGCAAAGTAGACAACAAGCCGTCCAAGAACTCTGAACTCGGACGTGTTTGTTGCTGAAGAATTTGATTTCAGCTGAACACAAACTGTGAAGAGTCATATATCTCTGCTCAAGCCAAAACCGCAACCAGCACGCTCTTGTCTGGATAAGGGCGGGCGTATTTCAATATATCTGAGAAAGACCCAAGGATAGTGCTTTGTAAAGTGTGTGATATCCAAGCTGAGATGACTGCGGAGAACCCGCTTGGAGAGCAGAGTGCAGAAAAAAGGACTCATCGCTCTGAACCAGATGAGGGGCATACTTCTCTTATCGATCAGATCTGTACCCTGTTCTTTAGTCAACAGACTAAACAGCCTCATGTTATTTATCTTATTTATATGAAGGGATGGTTAAGCCTTCACAACCTTCTCCTCTGTGTTTAGGACAGAGAGTCCAGAAAAAATGTCACAACCATCACAAGAGATGCAGGAAAACAATCTGTCTTTGTAAAGCGCTCCCAGGTCATCTCTGTGAAGATCTGATCTCATGTTGAATGATTTCAGAAGCGGAAATCAGAAGCTGGGGGGGGGTTCAAATTCAGTGGGCTAAGGGTTCATAAAAGGACCTCTTGTGGACACTCAAAGAACTGCAGTCGGTCGGTTCAGGCTCACTTTCAATTCTGTCTTGGGTTTAGACCAAGTGGCAACCTCCAGTCTGAAAATATGAAGCAATGCGGAAGTGCTAAAGTCTGCTGTCCCTCGAGTGTCCGCTTGAGGTTGGCTCCGGCAGTACCGGAAGTCACAAACACACCAAGCCAATAAAAGCCATTTTCACGGCCAAAATAAGCACATTTACAGCCTGGTACAAAGAATGTCTCCCGTCTGAATCGCTGATTTCACTAACGGCACGCACTGTACGGGGGGTGAATTTTTTTCTAATTCGGCAGTTTCCACAATATCAAGCTCGCCAGTTCGTCCAATCAGAGGCACAGCTCAGATCACGTGACTGTGGAGTGTCCTATGGCTGTTACTGCGGAGCCTCATTTCCAATATGGCCGCGCCGGCCGTTTTGCTTCAAAAATCCGTTTCAGAAACAGACGGGTGACGTCGCGGAGGCTTAGACTCCTTTTCTTCATGAACATGGGGTTGAATCTGATTTGGTTGGTGATTCGTCGCACAGAAGCCGTGTTGGGTCCTGAGGGGAGACCAGTCCAGATTGGCTGTTTTAAACAGCCTGAAGTTTTGTAAAGCTCAGTGTTTTGACAAAGTGTAAGTCGTGATAATATCATGTTTTGCGTGACCTCTGGTTCTGCCCTCTCGTCCACTTGTACTTTCTCTTTTCCTCAGTTCCTCACGCTGCCTTTGCTGTCCGGCATGAATATTTAATCCAAGACTTTCCTCCCTACTTTGTGATCGTCTAGACGCTGCTGTCTTGACCTTGACCTCCTCATCATTTGTTATGTTGTTCACACAATTTGCGTCCACGTCACGTAAACCTGCGGCTTGTTCCATGAAAGTGTATGAGAGCGACGCTGGAAACGCACACGCGCAGAAGCCAAAGCCCCGTAATTGCTCTGTATGCGACGCGGCTCCTGAAGAGCGTAGAAACAGAACAAAACTAAAGGGAAGCAGACAGAGACGAAGACCAGGAGTTAGATAAGTGTCCAACACATCATGTGATCACATCGTATGTGCTGTCTGGTCCTCAGTGTGAGCTTTCTGTGTGTTCGCCGGCTCTGCGGCACGCCGGCCTATCTACGAGCAGTGGGAGACAGACACACAACAAACTCAGATCAACACTCGTCTGATTGGCCCGGTGGGGGGCGGGCAGGGACGCCCACAGACAGCAGAGACGATAGGAAAATAACAGAGGATGGAGGAAGAGGAGGAGGAAGAGGGTGTTCTTCTCTTCTCTTGTGTTTTTATAGATAAACAGACTCAGACGGAGCGGGAACAAAAATGCAAAAAGCAGAAGCGTGCAACGAGGTCGGGAAAGTATGATTTCTGGTTATGAACTGTTGAGTCTCTTTTGGAGCACAAAATTCAGCAGCACAGACTTCATGATTCCTCACAAATTAATTAAATGAATTTCTAATCAAACATTCCTCCCCTCGAGTTCTTCCTTTGCAGTTCATATGATGTGTGGTGTGACATGTTCACGTAGTCAAAGTAATAACTCGGTCTGCAGTGGAAATTAGCGGTCCCACCTCAAACGCCTCTAAAAAAAAAGAAAAAGAGAGAATTCATCATTTAAAGTTTAGTTCCGGTTGAGTTTACCATCACTTGGTGCCAAAATGTTTTTGAACTGGTGTTTGAGGCATCCAGGAAGTTGTTAGGACTGATGTCCACACCGGTAAAATATGCTAGCTTTAAGCAGTTCATTAGCTGAGGTCTGACAGTGAGCGGGAATTCACAAACTTTATTAGACAATCAATTATGGTTTGATTCAAAGAGGGGGTATTATGCTTTCCCATGCACACCTGCCAACATTTAATCAGACGCGTCAACAGACACGTCTACTACACAGTAGACTTCTTATGAACGAGTCAGGATCCTGCTAGTTTTTTGCTTCTTTTGCTCACTTTGGTCTATGGCTATAGGCTGATGTAACTCAATTATGTCTTCATGCAGTGTAAAAAAATTCAAAAGCCAAAAATCATCAGAAAAAAAACAACAAAAATTTTCTTTGTATTTAAAAAAAAAAATCAAAATGAAGAAATTAGTTTATACAACATATTTTTTGGTAACCTCAATCCTGGGGAACAGAAAAAAGTATTGTTAGGAACATTACATTGATGTTTGAATTTTTTTTTTACTCCCAGTGTTGTCCTTTATCGCTGCAACAATAAGTCCTACACCTCTATGGGTTCAGGTAAAATTCATAGAATTTTTGAATTGTGAAAACAGGGCATATGTCCATCATTCAAAACTTTCTGAATGCAGGAAGGAGCGTAGAATTAATCGTTCTTTACAGAGTTTAGCTACAGCAACGGGTTTATTTTCTGCCAATTTTTCAAAGAACACATAAGAATCAATACAACAGAAACTTTAGAATCTGATGATTATTTTATTTCCCTTTTTATTGTTCCACTTTTAGATTTAGACAAATTGTTTGAGGAAGCCAGTCGTTTAAACCCGGCGGAGGGTTTAACAGGTTAAAAAACGTGAGACTTGCAGGAAACGGGAGTGTTGGCAGGTATGCCCATGTTTATATAAACAAGTAGTAATGCTGAATGTCCTTATGAAACTTGTACTAATTTACAAACGGCTAAATATTTATATTTTGTAGAAATCCCCGAATCTGTCTTTAAACCGTTCAAAATGATCCGTTACAAAAAAATAACAAAAAACAAAACACAAGATCTTCACGAAACTTGCTAAAACTCATGAGGTCATCACATAAGGATCATCTAACTGGTTTATGTGTTGAAGGGAGTGGGCCTCAAACACCAAGGTCTTCCCATAGCACTGAATCAAGTGTTTTAATAAACAGAAGTGTGAAAAAATTGGATCTTTGTTTGAGCTGTAAATCATGTTAAGACACAAGGGGGCACCAGAGGACCAGTATGAAGACGCACACATACACTAAAAAAAAAAAAAAAAGAAAGAAAGAAAGCACAATACCCCCTCTTTAAAAAAAACATTTCTTCATTGTACTGTAAGTTTAGAGATCTAACTATGAGCAAGCACTTGGAAACAAGAATGAAGCATTTTAACATGCTAATAACTGTGATTAGGAGCAAAAACTAGTTCTAAAAAATGACAAACGCGGTAACAAAACATCTGTTTTGTGATTGACTTCACGCTGATAGCAGCAGAAAAGGCCCCTATTGGCTTCATTTAATCCTTTCTTTAGGCCCTGAGCTTTAAGCTGCATCATCTTCTTATAGAGTCTATAGCTCAACATTAAAGTAAATGGACATTTTTAGCCTTGGATAATTAAATACAAACCCGAGCAACCTTTGCTGCTCTCACCTCCTGCCGTTATTTCCTTATGCAGTGTTGGCCGTGTGCTCTGGGCCCATAAACATCAGCCCCACTGCCTGTAACATATTAATCATCGAAGCCAAACATCGTCTGCCGGGACTTTGAGTCTGAATCTATCAGCGTCGTCCTTCAGAAAGCCCCGTCAGCTGAGCGGTAATTATCCAGCGGTGAAGAGCTGAACCACAGGAGGAAGAGATGAAGCAGATATCAGAGCGCTTATCCAGGCAGCGGACGATCGGATCAGGCGTTTCGGCTCCCAGCAGGCCTTTCTGCCCCTCGGGAGCCTCACTGGTTTAGAGACATCAAAGCAGCCGTAAGCAGCCCAGTGCATGCTGGTCGATATCCAAAACCAACGCCGCTCCCTCCGCTCCTGTTCACGCCTACATCCTCCTCTTCTCACTCCTTTTTTCCCTCTCTTTTTCCTCTGCTTCTCATCTCATGTTCTTCTCCTCACCTTCACTCCTTCATCTTTTTCTGCTGTCATCTTGCTTTTAATATCATTTTTCATCTTCTTTTTCCCTTCACTCTTCCTTCACCCTTCTCTTTTCTTCTTGTTTATGTTCTCCAAGAATTTCCTTTTTTTCTCCTTCCTTTCCTGTCTTTTTCTTTAGTTTTTCTTGTCAGGGCTTATCTCCATTTTTTTGTTTCCTTTCTTTTTCTCTCAGGCACAGATCCCATCAACCCTTGTATAATTTTATATCCTCCAGGACTGATAGCTGACTTTTCAGGCACTCTGGTGTCATTAGCAGTTTGAGGTATCAAACAAAACAAAAATCAGGAAGAAAGATGAGAAATTCACTCTTCTAAATTTCTCTGCAAACTAACAGCTGATTTGTTTTTTGTCATATTAAATCCCCTGGAATAGCATTTCTCCATCTGTTTCCAGTGAGTCTCAGCTTCACTGTTAAAAGTAAGTCACACAGTGGTTGGCTAAGGAGCCGTCCAGATGAAGACGGGTTGAGGTTTATCCCATGCACATTTTCTCCAAACGGAGCCGGCGTTTTGGCCTCCCGAATTCAATCATTTTTTAAACCGGGTTCCAGAGTGGATAAATCTGAAACCGTTCATCCTTTTGGTTCCATTTTGACAAACTATCCGGTATTTTCTAAACTGATGACACAATGCCCCCGCCTCACACTTACTTCTTGTATTCACCACCATCTTTACACGAGCCAACGCGCATGCTCCGTGTGTCATTCTCTGTTTTTGGTGGACTTTGTGGCAGCATCACAGCGCCACCTACAGCCCTGGCATATGTACTACTGTGGTTTTAGTGGGTTTCAGCAGTTTCGTCTGGACGCCCATATTTCTTGTGAGGGTTCCACATTCACAGCAAACTTTTTTGATACGAGAAAGAATGAAACTGTTTTCGGCTTCGTGTGGATGTAGCCTAAAATATCAACTTTACAGTCCAACTTTTGTACTTTCAGTTTCAAAAGGGTCTCAAACAACAGTTTTTGGTGTTGTTTTGCCAATCTATTCTTTGAAGTTTGAGTCTCAGTTTCACTGTAAATAGTTGGTCACAAAAAGTAAAAAAAATTAAAACACTTTCAATAAATCAGGAAATCGACTGTTCGATGGGTTGTGACGTGGTTCATTGGTAACTGACTGTCAATACTCGGCTTTGTTTACATAAATTTAGAGATCTATCTCCAAACGGATGTCAGAATGAAGATGGTAAATCTAAAGGAAATGACTCCTCATGTTTTCATCCACTCCCAGCCACTCTACAAATCTCCGCATCGAATCTTTTCATCTTCATACCGTCAGCGGTGTGTCCGCTTGTCTGAGAGGATCAGACGTGTGTGATTTTCACAACGCACTTCTTTGTGTTTGTGTTTGTGTGTGTGTGGGATAAAAGTTTGACCGATTGAGCGGCGGTATGTTAATTACAAGCATGAACCCAAAATACATCGATATGATTCTGTCCATCTCTCTGCTGCTGCTGCTGGTGGAGGAGGAGGGATGGAAATCAAAAGTATTGATGAAAAGAGAGGAAGAGGAGAGGATGAGAGGTGAGGAGAGGCCACGAAAGTAAAGGGAGGGAAAGATGAGGAAGGAAAGAAAGAAGTACAGGACTAATTCAAAGTTATTAAAACTTGTAGAGGGCAGATGACAGGGAGAAGAAAAACAAAGAAGGCGCTGAAGACAGATTCTTCATTTTTCGGTGAGGAAACATTAAAAATTCTCAAAATTCTGTTTGGTTAAAAAGTCTTTGAATTCAAATATTTCTCGTATTTTCAGATTAGTGTAGGTTGACCATCCTGCTCCTCCTAAACATCTTTAATCTCTGAAACAAGACTTAAAAGCTGTCTCTTCTCTTTACCCGACCCTCACATCAGCTGTTAACTCCTCATTTCACATCCACTGCTCTGTCAGGAGTGTTAACTCTTCCTCTTTCTTCCTCTTCGCCCCCATCTCTTCTTCATGACTGCAGGTTTTAAACCCCGTCCTTTGAGCTCTGCTCCTCTTCAGGAGCGAACGCGAGAAATCAATACTGGATCCGAGACTCTTTCATGAGCCGATTTCACTCGAATTCCTCGACACGCGGAGGAGCAAACAAACTCATGTTTCTTTCATTAATCACACGCGATTTAACGTTCGTCTCTGAGGATCTTTCAGTCGGATTATGACATTTCAGGTGGAGGTCTATCGCAGCAGGAGTCCCGCTCTCAGCCAGTAGATGGCAGTATAGATCCATCAAGCAACGAGGAGTCTTCTTCTCTGTCATCCCTTCTCTTTTTCTGATCTTTTTAGTTCATTTTATTATTGGCTTTTTCTTGTCCTTTTTTTTCTTCCTGTTCTGATTTTCCTTTTTACTCTCCTACTTTTTCTTTTGTCACCTTCTAATTTGTCCTCTTGTTCCGTCTCTTTCTTCTTCTTCTTTTTCTTTTCTGTCTGCAAGCAGCTCAGTGAAACACTCAAACTTGAATCCTAAATTATCTTAAATCAAGGCCAGATCTGCTAATTGTTTGTCTCATTTGTCTCATAGTTTTTGTAATATTCGAACTTGTTTGTCCTTGTAAATTTTATCATGATATTATAACTTTGTTTGTTTGAGTCTGATTTACTTTTTCAATGACGCATAAGAGTTAAATGTGAAATTACTGGATGCTAAATTAAAGTTTATCTTACATATCGATGAATCATATTTCTGCTTTATTAGCTGTAAGAAGCAGAACCTTCTCAATTTCCTCCCTGAACTTCTTTTTTGTGTCTTTGTTTACCTGTTACATCCCGTGGATCTCATTTCTATCTGTTAATTGTGTCCCTGAATTGATAAATCTGAAATCGAGCCATTCCTTCTCTCCTCTTTTTTTTTTTTTCCTCCATTGGATTTCTCTCTTACTTTTTTCCCTTCCCTGTCCAAACATTTAAAATTACACATCTTTTTTTCCCACTCTCTTGTCTTTCCATCCTCTCATGTTTTGATGTGACTCCAGCAGGCTCTGGATAGCGATGTTAATTCGAGTTATAATTATTATTTTTAAATCATCTGACTCACACACTCTCTCGTTGTCTCTTTCTCTCTCTCTCTCTCTCTCTCTCGGCCTCAGTGCTTCGTGCAGCAGTTGGACGGGTTCATCTCGTGGCTGCAGGAGGCGCTGGACAGCACCGAAAACTGGACGCAGCCCAGACAGGAGCTGGACAGCCTGAGGGTGTACCTGGACACACACCTGGTGAGAACACACGCTTTTTTATATTTTTCCCTACTCTCCTCTTTACATCGCTCTAACCTTAATCCTTACATCAACATTAAAACTAAGTCCTGAAGCATACAATCCATCTTCTTTTTAAACTTGGGCCTTATTATTGATTTTTCCCATAATGACTAATGGGCACAAAAATGTGCAACAGCACAATCCTTAAATCTAGAAAAAATGGAATTCAAAGGATCTGACAATATTAAAGAGAATTGTTCCAACAGAGAGCTTTTTATACGGAGTTAAATTCTTGTTTTAAAACCAGGAACAGAAACTTAACTTGCCTCTTCAAAGCAACCAAAAACCTTTGACAGAAACAGCAACTGAAGCTTGAAGGAACATGAGAGTTACTTTTAGACTCCTGCCTCCACTGGTTGATTTTTTTCTTTCTTTCTGTTATGTAAGTTGCTTAAGTTGATGTTAGATCTGAGACGATCATTTTTAACCCTAAACAACAACAACAACAGTAGGATCAAAAAGACGAGAGGCTCATGTTTTAAATGACACTTTCTTAATGAAGTCTGGTGGCTCGAATGTGAGCAATGAAACAGTCTTTTCTACTCAAAGATGGGATTAGAGGGTCAGTTTTGAAGCGCTCTTTGTCCCTCTGATAGCTTTGGAGGAGATGTATCAATCATGACTTTAAAAAGTGTAATTATATCTCACTCATGTCTTTGAAAATCCACTTTTTTCAGCTTCTGTTTGAAACGCTTCATTTTAGCTACTGTCTCTTTAAGAAGGTACACAACATTCTGGAACCCAACATTCTGGTACCTTTCCTTCAAAGTATTCAGTCTCATTTGAAAATGACACGTTCACCCTTGTTAAGAGAATTACCAGCTGATGATGTCACCATTTGAGTCTTTTTTCTAGGTGTAATGTTGACATTCAACATTTGAGGTCTGTATTTTACAGCCTCCTTTAATTTAAAGGTTTTACTCTTTTACTCACTTAAGCAACTTTGCTGCTATATTCAAAGAGTGTTGAGACTTCCTCTACAGTGACTCTTTTTCAAAAAAGCGTAAAATGAAACAACTTTTCAGGTGTTATTAAAGACTTTGGCGACTCTGATGTTAAAGCATGTATGTGTGAAGTTGACACTCGCTCATGCAGTCCTGCCTTAACTCCATTTGTAGTACTACACATATTTATGTTTTTTTTTACCCACTTTCGCTCCTTTCCATGACTATTACAGTAACAGTAACATGCATGTGGACATAAAAGCAAATTAAGCGATGGTGTCATTTAGCGACTCCTGGAGACTGTTAGGGGAGCCGATAGCTACTTTCCTTACTGAAGAGTTGGTTACACTGCTTTCACTTAAAGATCTAACTCAGGGATCCTTTCTGTAGTGTTGTCTGACTCTTAAAATCTAAACCAATCAGAAACTTTTTGTAGACACACCTGTTTCACCGCCGCAGGCCGAAACAATCTACTGGAGCAATTTCAAAACATTTTGTACCTTTTAGTCATTTCAACCCCCCCGAAACACCGATATGCTGATTTTATCTTGACACTGATGAGGTCAAAGGTCAGTGGTTTCATGTCCTGTTGCCGAGCGATGAAGTCAGAGAGAGGTGACAGGAAGGCATCCTCTCTTTTTGATCCAGTTTGTTGTTGTCTCCTCTTTCCTCCTTCTGTTTCACTCCCTCTCTCTTTTTTTTTAACGGTTTACTTCTGACCATCTGCCCCTTCATCGTTGCGATTTTATTATTATCTCTGTTTTATCTCTCTGGCTTTATTTTTTTCGTCCACAAAATCAAAAATACTTTCACAAAAATTCGTCTGGCCTTCTATAAATTCCACTGTGTAAGAAAAGTGAGCACCTAAAGATGTTGTTTAAGTGTGTAAGACACACACACACAAACATGCACACACACTTGAAGATGAGACTCACTTTGACAATTACTCACACCCTTTATGGCAAACATATGGGCCTCACACATACAAAAAAACACACACACACATAACACACTCATAAAGAGCTGCACTCATCAAAACTGCATTCAAGAGGAAAAGGAAATGAGACATGAACACACACACACGCACACACACACTCAGACAAACTAAGACAAACAAACAGGTTGTATTTGCATATAAGTGTACAAATGCAAACATACGTACATGCACAGTGGAAGAGCCGTGTTTTAGTGGCAATAACACACACACACACACACACACACACACACACACACACACACACACACACACACACACACACACACACACACACACACAATCACACAGTCTCACAGTCTAACACAAGCGCACACACTTACACACACACAGCCCTAGGTGCTATTTGCATACATTTGCATGTTCCTAGACAGATTTCCAAATCAGCATCTCCATATCCGTCCCTGCAGAACAGCATCACGCACACAGATCTACACACACACACACACACACCTACACTGAGCAGTGTTATCTTGATACTCATATCTGCTGTGTGTGCTCTATGTGCATGTGTGTGTGAGAGTTTGTTTTCTTGGTTTGTTTACATGTGTCGACTTTGTTGTGGGTGCCAGCAGTGCTAACGTTAGCGGCGGTTAGCTTCAATTAGAATTGCCGGCTCTTAATTGGCGCGTCTCGTTAAATAAAGTAAAAGAGGATGAAAAAGCATCGCTAATAAGACTTTGAACTGCTACACTGTTGATAGCGTGTTAGCTTAACTGGCTCCGTGTTTGTGTTTGTGTGTGTGTGTGTGTGTCTGTGTAGATAGTCACACTTGCACTTTGTAGTTATTAGTGTGTATTTGGGAATGTGTTTTGAGGATTGCCGCTGAGAGACAGTTCTCTTTTTCTCTCATTTCATCTTCCACTTCTTTGTCTTCTCCTGAGTTTTCTGACTTTCTCTCCAACAAAATGTCTTTAAGTTCTCCAAAGTTGCTCTGTTGAAGATATTTGAAGGAATTTGGGGCTGATACTGAGTTTATAAGCTCTCAAAATGTGTCCTGAAACAGAAAGAAAATGAAAAAAATGAACTCATGAGATGAAGTTTGAGATGGGTTTCTCTCTGTGCGACACACATTGTTATGCTAAAGTGGCCTCATTATGCTTTTTTCAAGCTTTATATTATCACTCTGTGAAACCTCTGCATTAGCTTTGCATTATTTACATCTGTAAAAAAACTCAGTATTTCTCTCACCCTGGTGTCTGAAACCCACAGTTCAGTATGACCCAAGAGAGTTCAGATACTGTCTCTTTAAGAGCCCTGTCCCTACAAGCCCACCCTCCTCTGATTGGGCAGCTCATCAGAACCCTTTTGTAAGAAGACTTGTGGAATAAAGTGTTCTGTGACTTTATGATGTCAAAAAGACTTTAGAGTAGAAAAAATCTGTTAAATTGTGTCCCAATCCACAAACTGCAGTCTACAGAGGACCCGGCCTTTGTAGCTTACATGGACCACAGACACCAAACTGAGACGGTTTAGTCTACGAAGGATTCTTGTTTCAACATCATCAACCTGTACTGCCTGAACACCAGCGTCACAAAGCACTGATTCCTATTACCTAGCAAGAGGAAGCTAGCTGGCAAATGTAGCTAACTAGCTGGTACTGTTAGCGTCATGTAACTAAATAAAATATATCCTTCCCGCTACTACCCGTTTACCATACGTTGGCCTACTTATTACCCGGCTACTAACTCAAGCTACGAACACCTTGGCAAAAAACATAAATTAAAAGAGTATTTTATGGATTTTAAAAGATTTATCAAAAAAACAGTCCTTTGATTTGACAGTTAGCGTTGGTAGCGATGGATGTTAGCAGAGTTTCTTAGTAGCGACCAGTAACCTAAATTTGTTGCCGTCACTTAGATTGCTTGACATAATTCAGAAAGAAAATATCTAAATTTGCAGATGAATTAGCATGCTAACCCAAGCTAACATTTTAGCGACATTGTTCACAAACGGAAGTGGATGGTTTAGCCTCACCTCAAGGCGGTCTGGTGTCAACAAGCAGAAGCTAAACTTTTTTAGCTGAACTGTTTTCTGCGAATTTATTTGACATGACATGAATTCTGTCCATCTTCCCCTTGCTCATGTTCGTGAAAGTTAATAAGTGTCATCAAGGGGTTTAGACCAATCAAAATCAAGCATCTTACAAACCCGGAAGATCATAGGAAAGCCATGTATGGATATCATTTAACAGTGTGTAACAGTTTTGTCTTAACTGGCACGCTAATTTTTTTTTTTTTTTTTTTTTTAATTGGGCAGAGGTAGACAAGCAACTGCCATGTTCTGCAGGTTAAATGTCTTCCTCCATTATTTGAAAACTGAGCCTTGTCCAGAAAGAGATGTGACATCACCATCCTTGACTTCCTACCTTCCCAGACTTTGTTGACAGAAACAGTAACAGGAGACAGGAAGTGCTGATCTACAGCTACTGGGATTGTTTAGAGATTTGTGTTGCAACAGTAGAGCTCCGAGGCGCAGAGAGAAAAGATAAATCAGACTGATCCACGCGTAAAGTCTTAGTTTCAGATCAGTCTGTTGCCTGTTTGCACGTTGATATGATTGGATGTGCTGGTGATTGAGACGGTTAGGACGACTGTAATTTAATTCTTTTATCTCTTTGGTTTTGTTTTTTCATGTCTCTTTCTCTCTAACACACACATACTCACACACTCTGTTACTCTCTCTCTCTTTTTCTATATTGCTTTCTCTTACACACATATACACAAACACACACACACACAGCTCCAGGGCAGCAGTGGGTGGAGAGGAGCTGCTCTCCCAATTGAATATTTGGTCCAGCTGGCGTGTGTGTAAGTGTATGTGTTTGTGTGTGTTTGTGTATATGTAAGAGTGTGTGCGTGTTTGTGTTTGCGTCTGTGTCTATATGTGTGTTTTAGGGCACGTGGAGCGAATAAGCGCAGGTCTTTCCGGAACCCCGGGGAGATCAGTGAGGCAAGAGGACGCTAACGCACACACACATGCACACACACACACACACACACACACACACACACACACACACACACACACACACACACACACACACACACATATACACACAAACACACACACCACACAAACACACAGGCTGCTCTTTGTAAGGCGCTGAGAGATGGCGGCCAATGAAAGGCCTATTGATTGGGTCTGATGGGCGATCCAGGCCTTTGAATCCCATTACCAGCATCAACACACTATTGGTGGCAACAAGAGGGGGAGAGAGAGGTGAGAGTGGGAGAGAGAGGTCTGCAACTGCCTTCACACTAAACTATCTTAATCTGAAAATGCAGATTTTATGTGAAAACCTCCAGGCTTGCACTACAGGTTGTTTTTAATGAAGACCTCCATCCACCCTGAAACAGAAATCCACTACTTTTCTCTTCCTGTTCACAGCTGGTGTGTCACAGGTGCTTTACTGCTTCTAAAAAAACCTTTAAAGTATAAACTCCTGGCAGTTTCTAGACAATTTCAGGACATGCAGGTTTTTTAGTTTCAGGGAGTTGCCTTCCAAACAAGTACCAGAAGCCCATTAGCGCTAAGCTATTAGCGCATATGTTTTCTAGCTTCCTTAAACATGAATAGGTTTAGGCATGAAACCTACATGAGTCTGGTCTACACAGAAACATAAAAAAACTTGTTTTCTACTGGATTTACAAGTGTCATATCAGATCAATCTGCTTAAAGTAGCATGGAACTTTTAAACACTGCCTGTTGACACTGTGGCAAAAAAACGTTAATTTCCACTAACATTTAATTGGCGTATCAGGACCGAGACAAAATGCTTTATGTTAATGTTTTTTATAGTCTAATATTTCCTGTCTATTCCTGTCAATTTCTGTACTTTGAATCCGTTTCTTCTTCTGTGAAATGCTTTGAGCTAAATGTTTGTATGAAAGGCACAGTGGGATAAACAGGGATAAAACAGGATGGAAGGAGATGAGGAAAAAGAGCGATGGTCGCAAAACAAGGAGGGTAAATACATAGATAAATAAAGAAAAGGAAGAAGAAAGGAAAAGAAAAAGATGGAACAGATGGACAGAGTTGACAGGAAATGAGAGGGTACAGAAAAAAAAGAGGGAAGAGCAGTGGAAAGAGTAAAGTACAAGAAGAGTGAAAGGAAAAGAGAAATGTCTTTTATTCCTACATAGAAATTAGAAAAATAAAAAGACTTAGAAAGCAGAAGAGAGGGGGGCTTGGGTAACACACACACACACACACACACACACACACACCTCGGGGAATACAGCGGTATCACTACAGCTTCTCTCGCCTCTGTCTGAATGGAGACAATTTGATCATCATTATTACAAAGACTCTTTGATCAGATCATGTCTCATCAACCCAAGCTGAAGTGTGTGCGTGTGTGTGTCTGTGTATGTGCGAGTGCAGCTTAACACGCAGTCTCAATGTCAAACCTCAATGTCATCTCAGTATCGACGCTGCACACCTCTTAGCGCCCTCGCTAATATGCTAATGCTAGAAGCTAAATGATATTAGGTAGGCTTCTGAGGCCAGCCTACCCTGTGCTCGGGGCTAATATGCTAATGCTAACAGGTAATCTGATCACTCAGGCTTTGAAGCGGCTCGTCTGTCAGCCCTCTGTGTGTGTATGTTAATCAGAGCGGGGAGTTGAAGCGTTTACAGCTGCTGAGAAATCCCCAAATCCACCTGACACCGTCACCACTTAACAATCAGGTGTTTAAACTACGGCTGCATTTCGCAAAAATACATTGTTTACTTTTGCTTATTGTCTTTTTTTTATTATCATTATTTTCTTAACATCCTTTCCTACTTTTCAAACAATAAAATGATCAAAATTACCTGGTAGATCAGCAGCTCCTGTGTTTAGTAGAATAAATAATAATTGTAATTTGAGTGAATGCAGTCTGGTTGTTATCGGGTAAACAATCTGAGCATAGGAGTTGCTTGTCTGTGTTGGCTTTTTTTGTATAATTTTGATAACATCCTATACGAAATAAAAAAAACATGTTAAATATTGCAGCAAATCTGTTCCAGTTACTAATAAATAAAACCAAAATAACAAAGTTGTGAAATATAATGAACAAAATTGCTTGTCAGGTCATTGGTAGATCAACAACTCCTGAACTTTGAAGGATAAAGTGTTGTTTTTAGTCATTGAAGTCTGGTAGATATCAGGTAAACAATGCATCACTTGTCTGTGGTTAAAACTCCACAGTTAAATTTATTCTATACACAGAACATGGGAGTTGCTTGTCTGCCTCTGCTTTTTTCACATTATTTTTTATATCTTTTACAAAATAAATACATAGGAAATATTGCAGCAGATCTATAGTCAGCAATATAAAGAAAACAAAGTATCGTGATCAAATTTGCCTGTCAGGTCATTGGTAGATCAACAACTCCTGTGCTCAGAAGGATAAAATAATGTTTTAAGTGGATGAAGTTTGGTGGTTGTGAGGTGAGAGATGCACACCTGAAAACTCTACAGTTAAACAAATAAGTTTTACTGTGCCCAGGAGTTGCTTGTCTACCTTGGCTTTTGTGTATCTGTTCCCAACATCCTTTAGATGATAAATACACAACACAACTTTAATGGAACATGCATCAAATCACACACTGTCCTCCTGTCTTTTCTCTTTGTGACACACAGTCTGTTTACTTCACACACCCTCAAAGTCTCTCTCTCTCTTCCTCTCTCTCTCAGACACATAAATACATACGCACAGCCTCTTATTACCGCCCGCTGTCTGCCATGCATAAAAGCATGCTCTGCATGCCTTATCATGGTGTGATTGATGGCTGGCTGTTCTACTCTTATCGATTCTATGCTCTCCATATATTAAACAGAGGAAACGGAGCTGAATCGCTCGTGGAATAAGGCTCTGAAATACGATTGCTCCCCGATAGCCCGGCTAATCTGCACAACCTAATTCATTCCTAACATCAGCCGGTCCTATCCCAGAGACGCAGACAGTCACGCTGTGTTTTCTGTAGCACTGATAAATGTACTTTATGTTTATTAGCTTTGAGCTTTTTCAACAGCTTATCTGGAAATGATGTTGGGCAGAGTGGCGTCTGAGTCTGTAAAATTACTCAATCAGCCATGAGATTTGAAGTAATTTACGACGTTTGCGGGGCAGTAATGATTGCAGAATGCAGACAGTGGTGTTTTATTTGGATAATATTGATGTATGAATGTGTTTTTGGGGGCGTTGTGGAGAGATAAAGCTGATTGTTCGCTTTTTCAAAGAGATGGTTTATTGTTTATCTCTGAAATGTAATATGTAAAGGACAGTGTCAACACTATCGGCTCACATCTGTTAGAGCTGCTTCAGGAGATGTGACTGAAGCAGCAGACTCAATAAAAGTCCAGAGTCTCTCAGCGGGTGAAGCAAGGTACTGACTCTGACAATCTTTTTTTTTTTTTTAACTTGATATGAAAACAAAGTTTTCAGCTTTAGTTTTTAATTTACATGTTTAGTTACAACCTTTTTAATTTTGCTTTCAATCCACACTTTTAACTATTATATTTTATATTTGTTTTATGCTTGTTGGATTGTATTTCTTAACTTTTTGCATATCTGTATTTGATTATTATCTGCATTTTATCCTTAACCTTGTAAAGCGTCTTTAAGAAGCGCTATATAAATAACATTTATTATTTATTTATTTATTTATTTTATTTTTTTTAAGTTTTCCCATCATCACTCTAATTTAAAATCCCCCTAAAAGTTGGGCTCTGTTTAAAACGTCCATGCATTTTTGATGGTTTGCATATTATTTGTGCACTTTATTTAGCCAAAAGTAATATGAAGTATATATGAAAAGGTTTTTTTTTTTTTAAATACTGATTTGATATTTGATGTTTGAAAAATGTTGAGTCAGGGACATTAAAAGTTCTACAGTTTCAGGATAATTTTCCTCTGCAACAAATCTAAAAGAATCTGAGGATTTCATCAGTATCTCCATTTCAGCACTACTGAAACTACACACTGTAACTGATACTGTGATCTTTGGGCCTTCAGGCCGCACTGCGTTAAAAACAGACATGACTCTGTAGTTGAAGTCACCGCACTGGGTTCACAGGAAAACTGTTCAGTGGTCAGATGAGTCAGAAATTGGCATTCTTTCTGGAAATCATGGACACCATATTGTTCTAAAGAGAGGGAAGTATTGGCTTGTTATCCCATACACATTTAGAACGGCGCTAGTGATGCTAAATGATGGTCACTTTGACCCCCTTGTTGAGAAATGTGTGTGATGTGCATTCCTGGACAGATGCTAACACAATTTTTTTCAAGTAATTCAGACACAAAAAGTACCTTCAAATGACTTCAATCTAATTTTGGTCCAAAGACTTTCTTTCCCTCTCCTCTGACTGATTCGGAGTGCGTGTGTTTCTTTGAGTGCACCCGTGTGTTTGAGATACCTATCCGTCTCTTGTGTGTGTGTATCCTGCTCCATAAATATTGGTGGTGTGGAAGTCTGACCTTGTCATGTGTTGACTGATGCCGTCGCCCGTCCATCCCTCACTGCAGTGGACTGTCTGTCTCTGTCCACAGTCTGAACCGGGCTGCACAGGGGAAAGAAAACGCTTGAACAAAAGACGTAATATTGATCATTCATAACCAGAGGAGATGAGTGAGGAATCGTTTTTAGTGCGTGAACGGGTTTCTGGAGGTTTTTGTAGAACAATGCACACTTTAACCAAATCGTCCCACTTTAGTATTTCCATTGATGCTTTGATCCCTTTGAAGATCAGCTGATCAGAATACATCACTGAGAGACAGATACGCACACACACAAGCGCACACACATACATACACACTTACAGCAGGTTCCAGAGAGAACTGTGTGTGTATGTGTGTGTAACATTTCCCACAGCAGCACAGCAGGATGTCAGAAGTGGTTAAGTGTTGAGGACTGAGCACCTTGAGGCCTACACACACACACACACACACACACACACACACACACACACACACACATACACACACTCACACACAGAGTGAGAGAGGAGAGAGAGAGAGAGAAAAGGTTGAAGTGGTGTTCATAGATCTGACTGGAGTGTTTTTCCAACACTGCCTCGGGCTGCTCTGAGCCTCCATCGTCCATCCATCCATCTCTTTGTTTATGATCTATTCATCCATCTGTCTGTCTCTTTTTCTCCTTTTTTAACAGCAGTCCTCTGTTCCTCTCTTCTGTTTACATTACATAAAGTATGTTTATTTCTTTATGTTATCCCTGCCTCCTCCTGTCCTCTCTGTGGACGGCTTTAAGTGAGGAACGGAGCTGTTTTCAGACCCGATCAGCTTCAGTCTTTTGTTGATTTTTCTTTCACAGCCGTTCTTAAACTTTGTGTAGTCCTGTTGTTTTTACGTTCAGGTGTGGAGTTGTTCATTTCAGGCTGAATAATAAACCATTCATTAACACTATAAGGTTAATCAGGTATTTTTAGACCTGGGTCTGTTTGCTATATTTCAATTCAGGGTCTAAATGACAGGGTATCAACCCCGGAAATGGAACAGTTTTTTTTTTTTTTTTTTTTTTTTTTTTTTTGTCACCGACGGGTATAAATTGGTATATTAGCGCCCCCTGGGACTGGGGTTTCGGAGGCTTAAGTGGTGTATACATACAAGGATTATCAGGCTGTTTTTGTCCCAACATTCCTCCTTCCCGACCAAGGATGGCAAACGCCCGATTATCTTCTGTTTTATAAGATTATCCTATCGGGTTATCCTCTGGTCTGAGGTGTGTTAACCCCAGTACTGCCAGACAATTGTAAATATCAAACTTGTCCAATATTTACCACCAAGAATCTTCATGTGTGTGGGGAAAGCTGACGACTCCCGAGTCATGACTCTGAACTGTGACTTGGAATGGAATGTAGCCAATCAGGAAGCGAGCTGACTGAGGAACGAGGAAACAGACGTAAACGAAAACAAGCATGGCTGACCTGACACGGAAAGTTCATGAGGAAAGTCTGTGTTCCTGCCGTCTCCAGGATTTTTCACCTAGTCTTTTCTCACTAGCGCCCCCTACCCCATGCTTATTTTTAACACCGATAATCAAAAAACAAGAAATGATGATCGTCTTTCTGTGTGTTTCAGAGTTTCAAGCTCAACGTGGACAGTCACAGCGCTCTGAAGGACAGCATCATGGAGGAAGGCCGAGCTCTCCTCTCCATCATCCCCTCCCACCAGTCAGGTTCGTTCACACCCACATCTGACACACACTCACAGTATGAGAACTCACCCTCAAACACACACGCACACACATGCACACACACACAGGTAGCCATAACCGGGCTCTGACTCTGTTCCATTCATTATTAATATTTGGATTAACAGAGTGACCTTCAGAGAGGAGAGCTCATATGAATGTAGCCCAAAGAGAGACTGAGAGAGATAAAGACAAAGAATGAGATGGAGACGTAGAGATAGAAAAGCCAGCGGGCAGAAAGAGGCTGGCAGGGAGAGAAACGTTCAATATAGTTTTATATTTCCTAAATCTTTGCAGGCAGAGCTGGAGAGAGAAAGTGAGAGAGAACAGGAGGAAAGAAATCAGGACTGGTTGCAAATATCATTCCAAAACCAAAGACTATAATCCCACTAAATGTCAAAAATAACATGTTGGATGTTCAAATCACAACATCAAGATACACGTTTTTAATTTTCTCAAGGTTGGGATCCCGTAGAAGTCCCATAAATTCACATGACAGCATGGATTAAATTTGCATTTCCTGTGTTAAAGTAAGAAAACTTCTGGAGGTGTGTTTTTGTGAAGCTCTGAAATAAAAAAGGAGGGAAAAACTTCAAAACCAGTTTTTCGCTGCTACCGCTTCTGGCTGCATTTTGTCTGTAAAGTGACAGCAAACAAGTTTGTGTGAAATCAGTTTGAAATTTTGATTCAAGCCCATGCTCCGCTCTCTCTCTCTCTCTCTCCCTCTCTCTTCTCTGTTCCCTTCTCTCTGGTTCATCCTCATGTCTCTCACCCTCCAGGTCTGAAGGAAATCCTCCATATGGTCTCCGGCCAATGGGATCAACTCCAGCGGCAGATCCGGCGCCAACATGGCTGGATGCTCCGTGCCCTCCGCTGCATCCAGGCCCGCCTCCTCTATTCCAGCCAATCGTATGAGGCCTTTCACCCCATGGGAGACCCAGCAGCCAATCGGCAGGCCTCGTGCCCAGCTGACGCCCTCCAGGTAAAAAGAATAATGTTGGTTTTATTCAGATTTTGCTTTGAATCTTTTGGATCATCTGCTTTTTGTTTGTTTGGTTTTATTCCCTTCCATTTCCTCCCTGATGATCCCCTTTATCCTTCTCTCTCTCTCTTTCTCTTTCGATTGCACACACAAGCACGCACACACTCGCTGACATTTGGCAAACTTCTTTGTAGTGTTTGCATTGGGTGCCAATTAGCATCCTGATTGGTTTCTCAGTTCTAATTGGCTGCTGGTTAATTGGCTGGACTTGGTTAATTAGATGTAATCTCCTTCTCTGTTCCTCACTTTGCAAATGTGCTGTCCGTCACATCTCATCACTGCTGTGTGAGTTTGTGTGTGTGAGTTAGAAACTCTGCTTTTAAAGATGTGTTTATTAAAACATGATGATGTGATGGCTTTTTTTTCCTCTCCAAGAGACCTGAGATGAACGTTTCTGTGACTTGATGATGTGCTGAGAAAAGTTTTGCACGAACCTACTGGCACGATGAAGTGAAAGAAAGAGAAATCTTTAAGGATCCAAACTTTCTCCCTCCTTTACGCATTCATTTGGTTGTTAGTTTCACTTCTTTATACATTTTTTTTTTCATATTTTAACAACACCTATTAAGTTTAAATGTTGGATGTCGATTCTGAACGTGGGTAAAGTTTTAAACTCTGGGGTGAATGTGTGTTGGAGTAGTTTCAGGATGAGACTTCATGCAGCATGTTTAAGAATACTGATACTCATGGTCAAATCTTACTCAACTAAAAGTAAAAGTCCTTCAGTCAAAATCTTACTCAAGTTAAAGTACTAAAGTACTAAGTATTCAAGAGTACACATATTTAAAAATAGTATTTAAAAGTAAAAAGTACGAAGTACATTTTTTAATATCAGTACATTTGCTGTATTGCCTTCTAATTGCTTTTATAGAATCTTGTAACTCTCTGAAACCACCTCACGATGAACTGACTTAAAACCACTCTACTATAAAAAGTCTATAGAAACCCCTGTAAAAACATTAGCATAAAAATGCAATTAAAAATAATGACAGCTATAGTCATTTTTTAAAATTGAAATATCCCCACAAAAAAAACCTAAACAAAACAAACAAAAAAAACAGGAGGGCCTTATTTTTTCTCACCACACATTCACTATAGGGAGGAGTTGTAAGTTTACTGTTGAGTCCATTACAACAAACAAACTACACTCTGCTTTCAAGAACTCATCCTCCATGTACATGTCCTACATGTTTGTAGAAAGTGATGGAAATCCCTATAAGATGGTGCACATTTAGTCTTGTAGACTTTTTGAAATTCATCCCAGGTGTGAGCATTCACTGTGATTGGTTCCCTTCTGTGAGGGACACAGCGTGTGGCCAATCACATTTTAGAAAAGAAAAACACCAACAGCTGATGGCAAGCTATGCTGAACCTAAAGTACAGATACTCAAAAAATTTACTTAAGTACAGTACTCAAGTAAATGTACTCCGTTACTGCCCACCACTGAAAAAGTCACACGAGATTTCAGTGAGATGAAGACGAGATTTGCTTCAAACTGTGACATCACAAGTTGGTGAATCTCCTTAAAAGGGCAACTTTGTCGTTTTAAAGAGAGAAACACGACTTTGTTGCATATAAATTCTGTGATGCTGAGTTCCAGAGGCCTTTAATGATTCTTAAAGAGACAGTACCTGAAATGAAGAATCTGTCCGTCACAGATTGAAGTTTTTCAATGCCGTTCTGCTCTCCTTCCTCTTCAGTCTGATTTTTCCTCTCCTCTGTCTCGTTTCATCAGTTATTCCTGTCTCTCGCTTTCCTCTTCCTCCTCTTCCTCCTCTTCCTCCTCTTCCTCTCCCGCTCGTTCTCTCCTCCTCCTGCAGACCTAACTCTGGCTGTTTCCACATTGTTTAGTTGCAATTAGAGCTGCAGCAGCCTGATCACTGTGATCAGTCAACAGAGACAGCCATTAGCCAGCTTCCACCTCCGTGTGTGTGTGTGTGTGTGTGTGTGTGTGTGTGTGTGTGTGTGTGTGTGTGTGTGTGTGTGTGTGTGTGTGTGTGTGTGTGTGTGTGTGTGTGCGCGCGCGCACACAGTGAAAGTGTATTTCTGTTAATGTGTTTTCTTCGTGTTTTCATTTATGTGTGTGTGTCCATTAGCTGCTTGGCCGCAGCACATTAACAGTCCGTTCATTATCTGTGCGGATCTCCCTCTGCACTTAAAGCTTTGATCCGTGAAACCTCCAAACAACAAGCTGAGGTGTGAACCTGCTGAATTATTTCTCTGATGCTGCTCAAACTTCTCTGATATTTTAAATTATTCACATCATGTTTGTTCTGGGCAGCTGAACAATGAACCTAAACCAACAGTGAAGTGCAAAACCCGCGTGTTCCTCCATCTGAGGGGGGTGGGGGATAACAGCCAAAATGGCTCCTGGAGTTTTCAGAGGTAACCGGAGCGAACGTCTGTTTCGTTCCGGGAGATTCCAAGTTTTTAGTCCAATTCAAATCATGAAGCTGAAGTCACAGTCATCTCAAAAAAACAAAAAAAAAAAACAAAGAACGATCCAAACAAATATGTGAAGGGCTTACAGTCAGTCCAAACAAAACATGTCGAGTCTTCTGTGACAAGAGGGAAGAACAAAGCTCCAGAAGTCAGAGTCAGAGCTCCTTTAAGGCGAGTTAAAGATGAGAAAAAACAAAGCCAGGACTCAAGTGAAGGAGCAGGGTGTTCACGACAAGTGAGAAGACAAGAACCGAGCTGGAGCTTCACACTGAAAACCCATCTTTCCTCACTTATATTTAAACCCCATTGATCCATTTGATTTAGATAACTTGCAACTAATGTTTAAAGTTTGAATGTGTTAAACTTCAGTTCTGTGCCACCGTGGGTCAAGTTTTGCACCCAGCTGTAACGTCTTTTTCAGACTTAAACAAAAACTACCGCCACATAGCCGACATCAGTCCGACTCTTTGATCCTTTGTTGGCACCTCAGCACACGCTGATGATGTGACCAGGTGGGCTCTGCATGCTGGATCTGAATAGAAGTGCAGGAGCAGAGTCTGGAATGGACTGCCTGTATCGGAGTGCTAATATCAGAGATTTTAGATCCAGGCTGATATAATCTGATATGTATTTTATTTTTGCTGATATCGGACCAATATCCGATATTAATATCGGATCGGGACACCCCTATTCTAAGTCCAAGGTGTAACCTGCCTCTTGCCCTAAAACAGCTGGGATAAGCTCCAGACACCCATGACCCTAAACAGGATAAGTGGTGTGGAAGAAAAATGAATGAATGACTTAATTATCTAAACTTTCGGTCTTAAAATATGAAACCTAGCGGAAGTGTCAAAAACTGCAGTTCTGTGAGTGTCCACCAGAGGCTGGCTTCAGAAACACAGGAACCACATATACACCTGTTCAAAAAGCAGATTTTAAGCCAGACAGTTTAAGGCAGTGGTCACCAAACAATGGCTTGCCTCTACATTTGGCCCGGCCCCCTGAACAATACCAGAGACGCATTATGATTTTTTTTTCAATCTGGCCACACGATCGAGACTAATACACACATAGAACGTGACATTCTATTCCACCCTTCTGCAGTCTGTGCCCCTATCAGTGTAATTGTAATTCATAAATACTGTTATTTATTTCATTTATAGTGTTATTATTTATTTCCTGGCTTTTTTTCTGTGAAGATCCCAGAAAGGGTTTTTAATATTTAGTTATGTGTGGCTTTCTGGAAAACAATAAATGTTCACGCTTTTTCTGTTACAAACTGACCCCGGCCCCCCATCAGAGAAGGGAAAAGTTATGTGGCCCTCACAGGAAAAAGTTTGGAGACCACTGGTTTAAAGCATGGTTGATTCTAAAACCTGTTGATTACTGACATTTGAGTTTTGTGTGTGAACGAATGTCAACGTTGGGCTCCTCTTCCCAAGATACGACACATTTATTCCATGTTTTTTGGCTTCAGTGTCTCTGTTCAGTTCCTGTGCCCTGTGCGCTTACTTAAGTGTGGTACCTACATCCTGTTTGGAAACTTCATCCTCTCTGAGCACACAGAAATCTGCTCTTTGTCACAATGAGGCGTAATTTAGAGTCATCTCAACAATGCTGTTGAGGAAGTAAGCAATAATCTGTGCAGTAAAAACCCCTGAATGCAGCTTTACTGTGTTCATTATCTGCTAGTGCTCTTTAATGACAATCAGATGCATGGTCTAATTACACTGCTACAGACACTGAGGGGGAGGCGGCCGGGCTGCAAGGTCAACCACGGTCATCTTGTGTATGTGTGTGAGTGAGTGTGTTTTTGTTTACCGGTGTTAGTTAAAAAATATAAAGCATGCAACACAAATGACCACAGGCAGAGAGTAGCTCATCTGTGTGTACGTGTGTGAGTGTGTATTTTCAGTTCCGAGCAGGTATTTTCATCCACATGTGTGTGCACGTGTGTGTATGTGAGCGTGCGTGTGTTTAAATGAACGTAACCTTGACTAAAGGGCAAATAAAAGGGCAAATTGGAATAAATTTATCAAATTATGAGACCTCGTACAATATTTATAAGCAGCAGATCCACTATTCATTACAAAAGATTAAATACCAACTTGTATCAATAATTCATCCTCTTAATCTTCATTTTTAGTGCAATTAAGAGCAGAGGCAAATGACATATCTCACACGCGGCCCCAGTTAGTTAGCATGCAATTTGCTGAATGCGAGTGCAGCTCTGCAGGCTGCTGATCTCCGCTGAATATAGAAGATGTTAGACACATTTATCCACAACACAATATCATCACTCATAAATAATTATATCACGCAGCAACAGTTTCCTCAATGCAAAGGCGTAAAGTTATCTGTCTGTGAATTTAAATACAGATACACCCTTTAGACACAGACCGAGCTTCATGTTTGCTAATGTGGTCAAATTGTAGCATAATGTATGATATGCTGTTTATATCTGGTTGTTAGATTAGCTTGATGAAGTGAGTATTTTAATGACATGAATCGTTATTCCAAAGATACCAGCCCGTATCAAAACAGCAGATAAAAGTTGGCTTGTGGCAGCGTGTGATCCATCATAACCAGGAGAGAAGAAACACAAGCGCGGCCGCAGCAAGTGACAACCTCTAGTCTTAAAGTCCCTGTGAGGACTTTCTAGGTGATCTTGAAAAAGTCTCACTTTTCAGATCAGATATCGGCCTGATCCTAATCCACGACAAACAGCATGACAAATTAAGTTGTCTTATATTTGCACACATAAAAGTAGAAACTAGCTCAAAAGATGAGAAAATGTTTGTTTTTTTTCTTTTGTCCCTGACTGTAAACACATTTTTGTTCTGGTGTAAAGTTTTTGACAAGTTTTCCTTTTTTTTTTTTTTAAATTGAACCCTATGGGGGTTGACTCACTTTTGGAGCCAGCCTCAAGTGGACACTCAAGGAACTGCAGTTTTGGGACTTCAGTGTTTTATCCATCCCAGAGGGTTCTACTTGGTTGTACTCTCAAATACTGACATTTGATTATTCGTTACATTAAATGCAGGACTACACAATGTCAAATGTTTATATTTCTAGCACTAAAAATACTTCCTGTTTAAAAGGAAGACGGGACTATCTTGGAATATTGTGCAGTGTTTTCAAATGTTAAAGGGACTGTGAGGACTTTTTAAGTGATTTTGAAAAAGTCTCACTTTTAGGTATATGCCTGATCGTAATCCACAATTTAAAATGGGATTACAAGCACCAATATACAGCATGTTGAAGTCTCTATGACAACACCACACCGGCTGATGAAGTTTAGTCGTGAGAAGAGAGATCTGTATTTTTCTCTGCTGAAAATGATTTCTGGGATTAATTTAGTAGTGATGGTGGACACAGGACAGAAAAATGTATGTCAGAGCAAAAGAAAGCTCAACAGGAGATTGATAGAGTACAGGCTAAAGGCTAAAACATGAGCCGAAGGCTAAACCAGGAGCTAAAAGCTAAAATACGGGCTAAACTGTTTGTGATAATGTTCATTCCAACCCACATGCAGCTGTTATTCTGCAGTGATCTGATCAAACTTGAGAGTCTGTCGATAAAATGAAGAGTGAGGTTACGTTAGCTCTGATTGGTAGCAGGAAATAAGGATTAGCTGACGTTACACGTTAGCTGCCAGACAGGTCAGACACCGGCTACTAAACTACAGTACAAACCGAAAAAGTCTGCTCATTGTCAACTTTTAATCAACAGCGCTGTGTAACTGATGATAAATACCTTACCTCTTCGCGTTGTATCCAGTAAAAAGTTGTCTTGGAAAAAAGAAAAGTAGTGTTAAAAAGAAGATCTGATCTCCATTCATTTCCAAAACAGACACATGCCTTGTGAAGAGTCATGTCATCACGACAGTGTGCACGATTCCAGCCAAGAGGTGTCGCTGTGATCCACTTCAAACAGATAGTCCTCAAAGACCCTTTAAAATACAGCAATCTATATATTTTATTGCTATATATATTTCTAAGACGTTACACTTGCACCCTTCTGTACTTTATCCTAGCTCGACCAAAGTTAGGTTGAGTTAGAATTTCCAGTATGGACACATTTTAAAATACAAATAAATCCCACTTTTGGGTTACGATATCCATCTTTTTTTTATATGATCATCTATTTGTCTATCTGTCCTCCATCTATCTCTCCTTCAACCTGTCTTATTCCTATTCCCCTCCTTTATTCATCCTTCCATCCATCCTTTCTCTTGTCCTCTCATCTAAACCCAAATCCATCGTGTGAATTCACACAATCTCTCATTGGCTTTATTCCTCCTCCATCTCTTCCTCTATCTTCACATTCTTTCCTCTGTCCCTCCCCCATCCCGTCATCCTCCCCGTCCATCCATCCGTCCATCCTTCACTCTGTCCATCCGTCTGGAGAGGGGCGATTCATGTAAATGTCAGGAAATATCAGAGCCGAGGTGGTGGGATTAGGCTGCGAGGAGAAGATACACTGATACCAGCAAATATAACGCTCTGACAAGATGGCCAGCACCAGGGATTAGGACACACACACTCACACACTAACACACACACTGAGGGTGGTTGTGTATGTGTGTGTTATGTGTCTTTTGTGGTGTGTCGCTGCATTTTAAAGATTTGTTGTGCTTGTGTGAAGATTTTCAAGTGACGTCTGTAGTGCTTTTTTTTGCATATTGAAGATAAAGGTAAAGGTTGAGGGTTTGTCTGTGAATATGTGTGTGTATTCGTGTGTGTGTGTGTGTGTGTGTGTGTGTGTGTGTGTGTGTGTGTGTGTGTGTGTGTGTGTGTGTTGGCTGGGTGAGTGAACGCAGAAAGAGAGAGCGTGCAGGAGAGGTAGAAAGGTGTTTAATACGAGTGTGAAAGCAGTGTAATATTTAACAGCTTAGTGGGATTTGTCTGTCACATTACAGGGGATTGGACTGAGTCGGGAACACACACACACACACACATACACACACACACACACACACACACACTCCCATACAAACACACACACTGGAGATGAATGAATGTTCTCAGTGACGGCAGCTGAATCTGAATCTTTCTCCAGAGTCACAGGTGTTTGCTGTTTTATTTTAAAAACACAAACATCATCAATTCTTTACGACTTCACTGAGATGCAAACAAACAAATGTTATGTTTAAATGTTGCATGTAAATACTAAACGTGTGCAAAATTTCAAACTCAGAGGTAAAATTGCAATGGAATGATTTCAGAATAAGATTTTAGACCAAGCTTGTGCAAAAAGTCCCACGAGATTTCTGTGAGATGAAGACGAGATTTGCTTCAATCTGTGACATCACCAGTTGATGAATCTCCTTAAAAGGGCAAATTTGTTATTTTAAAGACTCTGTGAGGACTATTGGTGCATTTCAGTTACATCGGAACTGGGAAAAGGTGAGTGGGAATTACGTCATCTCTGAATTGCCAGCGTTCCAGTTTCACAAGTCGCAAAAGAAGATGCCAGCGTCCATGAAAGCTGTTCTTGCGCTTGCCCTGTCCAAATATAAGCAGAATGATGTGACTCTTGCCAAGGCATGGTCAACTCACTCTTTATTACTAAACTTTGCCGTCTGGTGTCATCAAAGGGACTTTCGATCAACATGTCATGAACATAGACTGTATAATTAATGGACGTTGCCTCCACGACGTCACCCATCTGTATCTGAAACAGATTTTTGAAGCAAAACAGCCAGAGCGGCCATATTGGAAATGAGGCAGGCTTCGAGTTTCCACAGTAACAGCCATAGGGCGCCCAGCAGTCACGTGAGCTGAGCTGTGCCTCTGATTGGACAAACTGGTGATCTTAATATTGTTTAAACTGCTGAGTTATAAAAAAAATTCACCCTCATACAGTGTGTGCCATTAGTGAAATCAGTCGGGAGACATTTTTTGTACCAGGCTGTAAACATGTTTATTTTTGGCTGTGAAAATCACTTTTTTTTTTTTTTTTGGTTTGGTGTGTGTATGAGCCAACCTCAAGCGGAAACACGACAAACTGCAGATTTTAGCACTTCCGCATTGTCTCATATTTTCAGACTTGAGGTTGGTCATAAATTGATTTGTGCTCTCCTGGGAAAATCCGACCCAACTGTGGATACCAAGAAAAATCACTTTAAAATAACCAGTTCTGTCGCTGATTATGAAAAGGCAAAAATTAAAAAGTTAGACTATTTTAATAGAACTTATAAAGTCCTCACAGCACCTTTCAAAAAAGAAAAATGACTTAGTTGTAGACTTAGTTGTATGGAAACACTAGAGGAGGGTTCCAGAATGCTGAGTTCGAGGGGGCTTTGATGTTTCTTAAAGAGACAGTACCTTAAATGTCATACAGTAACAAGCACGCCTCACTGTATGTTTTAAACATTTGATTTTTTTTTAATCCAACAGTCTGGAATGTACCATTTCCCCTGGGGAGGGGGGAGGGGAAGGTAAGATGTGGAGGTTGGGGCGTGTCATTCAGAGCGAGGTGGCAGAGAGGTGATGGGTCGAGATTAGACCATGTTCCTTTGGACACGGGGGACACAGATCCTGTTAGAGAGCTGAACCAAACAGCCCTGAGCACACTGACATGATCACACACACACACACACACAAATACACACTGACACACACACACACACACACACACACACACACACACACTTAACACACGTATCAAGATTCTGACACGAAAAGAGCATGTGTTGTGGGTTTTTTTCTGTGTTTCTGTAAAATCTTGAGCCAGCGTTTTTATTTGTGGCGTCTGTTAATGAGAAATTTTTCAGGTAAGCTGTGACCTCTCAGGTGGCATCAGACACAGTCAGAGCGGAATTAACCAATGCTTAACGTGTGCGTGCATGTGTGTGTATGTGTGTGTCTTATCAGAGTAGCTAGTGGAGACAGCTTGTTGGCCTCAGGCCTCTATTTCACCCACAGACCACACAGAGAAGGAAGGGGGGATGGAAAAGGAGGAGGGGGAGAGAGAAAAGGTGGAGATGGGGAGGAGAGGAGGAAACAAAGTGAAGGAAGAAGATATCAAAAGGAGGAAAAAAAGATGGAGAACCGGTTGCATTCTTGAAGAAAGATAGAGGCATAAGAAAGCACAACAACGGATTTGAATTTCATCTCCTTAAGTATGCTTACATCCCGGTTTTTACACTGTGAAGTTAAAGACTCAGAATTTAAGTCATTTATTAATTCAATTTTACAATAATCTCGCTCTGTGCAATTGGCCCCAGTTTTGGGTGATGAAACGGAAAAATCTCGAAGCGAAAGCTTCACAGTTTTGAATCAACTTAGCTACTGGAGAGAGTTACCAATAAGCAGACGTCTGTACAACAAAGCTGGGGTTTCTCTTTTTAAGGTTACTTCAGGGTTAACCCTGGATTTTTCATCCTACAATGCTGGTTTACTTCTCAGCGGGATATATCACCATGGTAACCAATGCTGACAGCTAACCTGCTGACCACCTCCTGACCAATCAGCTCTCTTTAATAATGGCCTGCCCATTTTTAGAAGGTCCTGCAGATGTTGGTGAATGGATCGTGAGAGGAGCACTTATTTAGGGACAGATCCTTTTGACATCCCTGATGACATCGTGTACCAATGATACAGATTTGAAAGATAAAGATATGTAGTCATATGTTACAAATGTAATGCATCACAGTTGGGAGCATCTGAAATAATGAGGTTAACAATAACGATCACACGTGGCATAACTACAGAAACACAAATTTATGGAACTTACAACTACTCGTATCGTCACGGTGAGAAATTAATATTCCAACACAAAATGCGCTCAAACAGGGGGCGGAGCCTCTAAAGAACTCAGTGGAAAATATCAACCAAAGGAATATGGTTTGATGTATTAACACTGTTTAATCTCATGAATTTACACATTAACAGGGTCTGGGTTTGTCCTGATGATGTTTTTAAGTTCTTCGTATTTTTGAAGACGAATTGTCTGCTCACCAGGGTTTCTCCCTGTTTGTGATTGGTCAGATGCTGCAAACTCCACCCCTTTGATGTGAGCGTGCACTTTTCAAGATTGGAAAACCCTGAATTCAGTGAGCGAGCTGATATCCTGCTTCGTCGTACCGCTTATCAGGATTGGGAATGTCTACGTATCAGTAACAGAGAGAGATCCTGGTGTTGATCCTGCTTTGCAGCCTTGAGCCTTTGGTCATTTAAGAAAAAAACAACAACAAAAACACTCTGTCGCGTGCTGAACCTTTCACCAAAGTGGAGTTTCATTTTTTTTTTTTTTGCATGAGCTTAAACTTTTAAAAAACTTGTACAACTGACGTCTTTTCATTGGCATATTTGGGGTTATGTGACTGAAAATTAGGAAAAACTGGGAATGTTTTTAAGACAGAGAAGTGGACAAGGAGGGAAGGGGTAAGATGGGAGCAGGATGGAGCTGAGAGAAAGAGACGAGGAGCACAGGGAGGAGTGAGTAAGAGTGTGATAGAGATCCAGGCCGGGCGACTCCGGGCGTGGAGATTGAAGCATCGTGAACATGCAGAGCGGCTCTTCTCCCCCTCTGAGTGATTTAAATATTGACCTCAGGTTATTACCGGCTTTTTAAATCAAATTACTGAGTGTTGGACTCCTGCCTGATACCTGATAGAGCCAATCAGACGGCTCATCCCGCTCCCGGAGCTCCACCACACAGCACTTTACATAAATTTAGATTAAAGTTGGGAAGTTTAAGGAGTAAGTTTAACCACGCAGCGACACTCTATCAAGATAATTTGTGCTAAAAAAAAATCTCAGTGTTGGTGTTAATCCCTGGTTTAAGATCTGCAAAGCTGCATTTCCAGGTCGTTTTAAAGTGATAAAGTCAGTGTTTGCAGCTGGAGGGTTTTTATGCTACACAGCAGCAGAAGTTTCACTGCATCACTGTAGGTTCAAGCTTAAAAAAATCAGGAGGGGAAAGTTTGAAGGATCCGAAATATATGCATAAAGTTTAAACATGTTCCCAAACTCTGATTTTCATTTCAAGTGTCTCCATAAGAGCCCTGAAGTTAGAAGAGAAAAAAAAAAACCTGAACTGTTTAAAGATGTGTCATTTATGCTTCTATCAAGCGCAGCATGTAAACGACAGATGCTTTTCTTGTGAAAAAGAAGAATCCAGAATGATAAAAATCAATGACTGGCTGGATGGTCTTTATATATTTGGTAATATTTCATTTTCCCTTTACTAATGGGTCCAGTAAAAGGTTGAATGCAAGATTATAAGCCATTTGTATGTCCTGGAACCTTTTAAATCCTGAGGTATCTTGAGGTCTACCTCTCATTCACGACAATAGGAGTTAATTCAAAATTAATGAATGCGTATGTATACAAAAAAAAGAAAGGAAAAAAAAACTTCTTTAAAAATCCAATTATTATGAAGTCCTATGTCTGCTGTCCTTTTCCATGGAGCCAGTAAAGTTTAAAATAGCGCAAAAATGATTTCCTCTTCAGCTTTTTTTTGTTCTTCTTGTCACACAAATCTCAGACAGAATTCGTTAACTTCAAGAACAAAATCAAGTCATAAAACACAAAAGTGTGTCATGTCATGGAAGGTTTTTCACAAGACATTGAAAATATTTCTAGAAATGCAAAAAATGTTTTTTTGAAATGTCAAAAAGATTTCACTCACATCCAAAATTTTATGAAACCTGAAAAACAAGTAATCAAAAAGATTTCAAGAAATGTTGAAAACATTTTACAAAATGCAATTAAACAGGACTTTTAACTTAAAACAACCCATATGAACACTAAAACAGGAGCCGGATCTCAAGTTGGGTTAAAAGTCAGGGAATGAAAATGGATTTTAAGACAATTTTTAAAAACGAACAGTGACGGGGCTCGTCATATGTGGAGAGGAAGCTCGTTCCACAGTTTAGAACCAGCAACAGAAAAAGCTCTTTCCCCCCTGAGCTTCCGTTTGGACCTCGGTACCTTTCTTAAACATACAAATAAACCAGAAAAAACCTAAAACATTTCTGAAACTTTTTCACATGATTTTAATGTAATGTCAAAAATATTTCACAAAATATAACATCATAAAAATATGTAAAAGATTTCACATTATTTTTATGGAATGCCAAAAACATCGCAAATCATCAAAAGCTCTTAGGAATTGGAAACTTTTTAAACCAGCAAAAAGCATTGTACTAACCATCAAAATTTTACAAAACATCAAAAACTTTTCTAATAAATTTCACAAAACGCTTAAAACGTTTTACGAAACACCAAAAACATTTAATAAAACATCAAAAGTGAAGGTTAAAAAACATTTCAAGAAACACAGAAAACATTTCTCAAAAGTTCAAAACGTAAAACCTTTAACAATGTTTTTTAGAGCTGCAACAATTAATCGAAAATAGATAATTAATCGATTTCTAAATTAACTGTCAACTATTTTGATAATCAATTAATCAGTTCAAGTTATTATGTACGAAAAAGAAGTCCAAATTCTCTAATTTCAGCTTCGTTAATGTGAATATTTTCAGATTTCTTTGCTTCTCTATGACCGTCCTGAATGTCTTTGGTTTGCAAACAAGACATTTGATGATGTCATCTTGGACTCCAAGAAACACTGACATTTTTAACTGTTTTCTGACATTTATGGACCAAACAATTGATAGAATAATCAATAGATTAATTGATTATGAAAACAATCGTTAGTTGCAGCCCTAATGTTTTTGAACGTGTACAATGTTAAAGTGTACTTTTGATGAAGGTGTAATATTAAACGGGAGTCAAGACAGTGATGTGTATACATCAATGGATGGAAAAGCGTTACAAACACTGTGTTCCTTGAATAACTTTGAGTTCATTCTTGGAACATTCCTGATCAAATCATTACCACATTCTCATTCCTCGTAGGCCCTTTGTTCATTCATGATCATTTAACTTTCATCATGTTTTTGTGTAACTGACACCTCGGCTCCTAAAAGTTTCACTTTCTGTTGTTTTCTCCTCCCGTTCAGCCATTCATGAAGCCAATTGAGTATAAATGATGCTTTAATTGGTGTTTTACTCAAACAAAGTGGAGCACGTTTGGGTTCTTAAAACAGTTTTCTGACCTTTTTTTTTTTTTTTTAGTATCAGAGTGGAGAGATATTAGAGCTGATGTTGTTAATTATCACAGATAATCTGCTGCGGCTCACTGAAACCACCGAAATCAGCCTAAATGAACGCTCCTCTGAACACGCGGTCAGTGAATCCATCCTTTTTTTATTTTTCATCCACAACTTGTTGAGACAAAAAGAGTCTCTCACACACGCACACACACACACACACACCCTCCACCTGCAACATCTATAACAGCTAAATGAAATATGCAAATAATCTCTGCCGATCCCAATAAGAAATAATTAACGCTGTCTGCTCTCCGTGGCGGCAGGTATTAGCATGCCAAAGCTCTCCAAAATGTAATTTATAAAGTGAGTTTAAAACACACACACACACACTCACACACACACACACTGAGCTCTTTCTGTGTCTTTGCCAGCGGCGATCTGACGTTTCTAATGCACTCTGAGAGAGGGAATAAATTGATAGAGGTGGCGGCGGGCTTTTTCTGTTTTAATTTTCCATTCCTGATATTTTTCAAATATTTAATTACGTGTGAGGTAAAAGCGAATATTTAAAGGGAGTGTTGTTCTTGTCTTTCTCTTTTTGTAAGTCACAGAGGGCCGGTGTCGTGTTACCTTGTTTAACATGGATGTGACGGCGGTGATTATGACAGGGAGTAGTTAAGTTTGATGAAAGTTTGAGGAAAATGGCGGTGACAGGAGTGGCAGCAGAACAGTCGTTTAGAGCGAAGGCGCCCGGAGAGGCGAGAAATGAGTTTGCTTTTTAACTCGGCGCTGTGACTGACTGATGTTTCTCCTCCAGCTTTCTTTCTGCTAAAATGCAGAGGTGAAACTTTATGTTTATTTATATTTGAGTGTGTGTGCTGGTTTAAAAGGCTGTCCATGCACTTCTTCAGCTTCTCATCTAATGCTACAGAAGTTTTACAGTTTAAGGATTCAGCTGAGTGACTCTTTGCAGACAGCCTGAAAATCAGCATCAATATTTACGTCGGTAACTTTTTAATACCTGAAGTTATCACTGTTTCATATTTTTGTTGATGAAAAAGAGAGATGAAGCAGCAGAACAATGAAAATTTGCATTATCAAAGAAGACTTGACTTCATCTAAAGAAGTTTAGTGATATATTGATAGAAGTTGTTTAAAACGAGGTCTGGAGGACAAAAAAACTCAGTCAGTTTTGAGGGCATACAAAACGATGATGAATATCAAATTGTATAGATTGAGCAGTATTCACATCCTTGTCCACTGTTTTATAAACTTTTTCAAAATTTTACTGCAAATAGTTTTTTTTTTTTTTTCTAAATTAAAATAATTACTCAAAAACTACAAACGTTTCACTTTTTGTATCTTTTTACCCCCCTCTCTTATGTTTATTGACACATCTAGTATGATAGAAAGTAATAATGTATAGTAAGCAGGTTGTTGGAATATCAACAGGGTGAGCAGGAACCTGAATGGAAGCCATCAGCTCACTATATCTCACTCCACATATTTTACAGACTGTGTCCACACCAAAGAAAATCCCAAAAATCAGAAGTAGGCAACCGTGTACAGTTAAAGTATGCGGATCAGAATCTTGACAGGGTGAGCAGGACCCTGAATGGGATCCACACGCTCACTATAATTGGCTTCCTATGTTCGACAGGCTTTGTTCATGCAAAGAAAATCCTGTATACAAGAAGTTAGAGATAATGTGTCCTAAATGTATGCAGAACAGAATCTTGACAGGGTGAGTAAGGCCTTAAATGAAGCCACCTGCTTGCTGTAACTCACCCTCTATGTTCTAGATACTTTTTTCCATGCCAGAGAAATCCTAAATTCAAGAATTCAGAGATAACGTATAGTGAATGGGTGGGTGTGCAGATCAGAATCTCAACAGGATGAGCAGGACTCTAAATGACAGCCACCTGCTCACTGTATCTTACTCTCCATGGTTTATAGACTTTGTCCATGTTTCAAAAGATATGAAACTTAAGAATTAATCAACAGTGTATAGTGAATGTGAGCAGATCAGAATCTTGACACAGTGAGCAAGACCCTGATAGAAAGCTGATCTTGTCGAACACTGAATGAGTTCTATTTTGCATAGTTACCTGTTTAATATACTTCTATCACAACCATCTGAAAACAAAACAAGTTGATTGGATTATTTGATGTGATGTGTGCAGTTTCGTCCCTGGAGTCACCATGGTGGATAACAATTAGTCATTGTTGTCTTAGGTTTTGACCTATCAAAATCAAGTATCTAAGACAGCTGGGTTTTAAACACTGGAAAAAAACGGATTAATGCATTTAAGGATATAAAAAGATCCACTGAAGACAATTCAAACTCATGCACATTTGGATCAGGACACACACTCTTTATCTGTCTCTGTCTCTCTCTCTTCTTCACACACCCTCCTGGTGACTTAATTACACTCCCCCCTCCCCCTCTCTGTTCTCAAAGAAACACAATCAAAACCACGTTTTGATATCATTTCACTCATTTGCATTCACACTTAACACCCACATAGACACGCAGAGACACACATCCACAAAGAAGAATACACACATCCTCCCTTTCTCTCTCTCTCTCTCTCTCTCTCTCTCTCTCTCTCTCTCCCAGTTCCTGATCAAAGATTCTCCATCTTGTTCTTGCATAAAAAGGATAAAAAAAAGGACAACTGTAGGCTGTAATTACAACCACGACACCACACTGAGAGAGTGAGCGAGGCGGCGAGAAAGAGAGAGTTTTTTTCTTGTTTTTATTCTTTGATTCTTTGTCTTTTGGTCATTTTTTCTGTTTTGTTAGAATAAACAAATGTTGTTGTTGTTGTTGTTGTTTTAGAGACACTGGGTTCCAGAGAAATATTTTTATTCCTTTTTCTTTCCTTAAATGACGCTGGAAAATAAAAAAGCAGTGTTTATACTTAGCTTTGACATTTAATACGTCTAGAATTAGTTTAGTTTACTGAATGTGCTTCCCTCTGTTTATATCTATACTTGACTCCTACCATTTCTCTTTCCTGTGCACCTCTGATCTTTTGACTTTATTTATCATCAGCAGATTTTATAAATATACTCAAATAACTTAACTCGCTCGTACATCTTTTACTCAATGCTAAGATACCACATCAGGTAATCTGTGTATAGATGAGGCTTGCTAATGACATCTTACTGTATCTTATCTTATCATCTCATTCTGCATTATATTGCATCTTATCGTATTGGGTTTTTCTTTATCACAACATATAGTATCATATCATGTCATACCCTGTCCCATTGTTTTGCATCACATCATGTTGATCCGCGTCGTATCATATCACATTGTTTTTTTCCTTGTTTTTAAAAAAATATGAAAGGTTTTTACCTCAGTCGTGAAATTTAGAAGCTACTGTCCATCTATGAGGAGAAAAGGAGAAAACAAAGATGGAGTAGGAGGACAGGAATTAAAAAATGGGAGGGTTTCAGAAAAGAAACAGAGAAGGTGAAAAAGAGAGAAACTGACTGAAAAGCGTCAAAAATTGAGGCTTTAACTACAAAAAAATAGGATTAAAGACAGAAGAACATGGTTAAAGCTGTGGTGAAAATGTGGAGGGAGGGGCGTAAAGATGAAAAAGGTAAGACAGCATAATGGATAGAATAACTGTGAAAAAGAAGTGGAGAAGATTGAAGCAAAGAGGAGAGAGAAAAAAAGGAGAGGGATATAAGAACAAAAGACAGGAGGGAGGTAAGGAGGATTTGATAGAGGAGTGATAAAAACAAGGTTGAGGGGTGGAAAAGGGGGGAGTGTAGGGTGTAAGGGAGGAGGGGGGGAATGGATAGATGGATGTGGTGGAGGTGTGGAGGCTGTTTTTGTCTCTCTACCTGTGAGGCACAGTAAATCAGAGACAGATAAGGTAATTCTGTGAGCCGTACATCATCGGGCTGCAGACAGTTTTATGGCCAGCAGATTGGCTGTAAGGGCTGCTGATTACAATGAGCGAGAGAGAGAGAGAGAGAGAGAGAGAAAGAGAGAGAGAAGGAAGGTGTTTGAAAATGAGCTCTGTATCTATTAAAGTTTGACAGATATATGAAATTGCAGGAAGAAGAAGCTGTTTATCTGCATGTTTTCTTTTGTTTGGTGTTAATTTATCTTTATAAGCCGAGTCATACAACAATGACTGTGCTGGTCTGATAAAAGATAACCCAGACTTTCTTTTTCAAGATTAATTTTTGGAAAAATACCTGACAGTTTCCAAATAGTGCTTTTACAATGAAGGCAATTTTATGTCATATCAGAATAATAGAACACTTTGTGAATCTTTGAATACTGGCTGTATTTCTCGTAACCTTAATGTAATGTATACAATATATACTGTCTGACATCCAGGCTTTTAGCCGGAGTAATGGACACAGTTTTGATCTGTGTCTCAGTAACATTCACAGACTTTCATTCATTCATTAGATGAAGTCATTCTCTTAAAAAGAACCATAGTTAGATTTTTGCTAACTGTTATCATTTCTAGCCGTGATTAAAAAACACTGTAAATAAGTTTATAACTGCATATGAACTTCCTTCTGTTGATTCTTGTTTTTTATGTCAAAGTAAAAACCCTCCTCAAGCAAATGCACGATCTGCTCAGAGTCTCCGAACTCCAGAAGAAGTCTCTAGATTTGTTGCTAGTCGCTTTTTTGAGAAAGAGTTGCTAGAGGAGTCTGAAAAGTGGCTAAACATAGCGACAAAGATGCTAAGTTTGTAGCACTGTTTTTTTTTTTTTGTTTTTTTTTTTTGAAGCAGCTCTCAGAAACCTGTCAGATGACTCGGTGTGCGGTGAAATAGCATCTACTTTTACGTTGATGAACGGGTCATACCAAGGGGCAACATATGGTAGAGAAAAATGAAGTGTATGACGAAGTGCTAAAAGTTGCGAGAATGCGCAAGAGGCTGGCTGCAGAAAGACAGGAAGTCACGTAGACATCAAGCCAAAAAAAACCCCAATACTTTTACGGCATTAGAAAGCATATTTACAGCCTGGTTTAAAAACCGGCTTGGGTCTGAAACGCTAGTTTCGCTAGCAGCACACACTGTGTGTTGAGTGAATTTTTTTCTAACTCAGTGGTTTATATGATATTAGAGACTCAGCTCAGCTCATGTGACTGATGGGCACCCTATAGTTGTTAGAACGGAAGCTCAGAGTCTACGTCACATCCAAGATGGCCCTGTCCAGTGATTGGCTTCATTTGACTGTATCAGGAGCAGACGGGTGACGTCGCGGAGACTACGTCCATATTTTATACAGTCTATGGGTCAAACTAACAAATTTACCTAGGGGAACATTGATTGATTGATTGTACTCTATTTACATGTCATGCAAGAAAAGCGCCCAACCCTTATGGGTTTTTAAGATACCATAAATACCATTACAGTGTTTTACAAAAAGGAAAGTACAACGTAGCATGATCTTTTCTCAGCTCATTAGTAAACAATATACTCTTCCTATTCTCCCAAGCTTTGCAAATAAAATCTGCTAAAGCAAAAATTCCTTTTCCGAAACAGAACTCAAGTTTTTCATAGTCATCAAACCAGAAAAATTCAGCATCAATCAAAGACATTTTCCTAAAAATAGGTTTCTTAGGTCATCATAACTTGGAAAGTAAAACATAAAATGAATCTCATTCTCAGTTTCACCAACATTGTACAACAAACACACTCTGTCTTTTTCACAAATGCCATTAAACCCACCAGTCTCTAAGGCTAGGGGTGAAGTTCCTGAGCGCAGCTGTGCACATAACAATCTCGGTCTTCTGGTGAGATTATACTTCACATAAGACTCTGCATCATAACTGTTCTTCCAAGGATGGCGCTCATGTCACTGTCTCTGACTTTGTTTTGCTCTTTTTGTCTCTTGGTTCGATCTCCTCTATCAGTCATAGCGTTACTAAAACACGTAGACAGCTTTTACGTGGAATGAGTCAATAACTTCTCTGTATTTTTAGACTTTCTTGAACTAAAGCTAAGGGCAACGTCGCACTGAAACACTACAGCGCCACGCATGGTACGCAGGTACAAATAAAGTAACCTGACCTAACCTATTTAATTTATGTGTAGGAAGATGGACGACACGTCTCCACCTCCACTTGCCAAAATTCTGTCTCTTACTTCGCACAGACATTTCCAGCTTTTTCGGGTGCAGTCGAGATCCAGCGACTCTGCCATTCAGCCAAATATTGTCACTCATTGAAGTGGCAAAAATGCCAAAGTCAGACCTTTTCAAAACACATAATAAACCAGTTAGTGATGACACAGTGGCTGCAGCTCTTATTCGTATTCCAAAAGCGCTGTAAATGTCACGTTGTACTGACATGTGCTCACTTCCAGCTGTTGTTTTCCATGTTTCTGTAGCTCTCACATCTATGATGTCTTGCTCAGGGGCGCTTCAGCAGGACTCATTGCTGCCGATGCCACGCCGAAACCTGCAACCTGCAACCTGCAACCTCTGACACATTCACACCCTTCTCCACCTGACAGCTCTGAATATTTTAAACTCATACTCTCCGGCAGATCAACACCGGATTAAAAATTACAAACGCCGCCGGTGGTTTATTACAATTTCATGACCTCCACCAGTAAAACGGGCCCGGTATGAGAAAGGTGGTGGTGAAAGGTGTGGGGAGGGGGGGGTTGATATGGACAAAAAAATGGCCGATGAGAAATGGCCGCCAGCGCCCGAGCGGTGTTACTGTATGTGGAGCGAGAGCAGAGGGTGTTTATTTAGTATTTATTCTGCACTTCATCATCTCCCCTCCGCTAATCCACTAGCTGCTGTACGCACCACTGACCACGCCGTATCACTAACCTCTGCCTGGATCACAGAGAATGGAGAGTGTGTGTGTGCGTGTGCTTGTGTGTGTGTGTGAGAGAGAGAGAGAGAGAGGGAGAGGATGATGTCTATCCCTCCATCTGAAACCTTGTTAAATATTCATTGACAATTATTCCGCTTTGACCGAGGAGTTAGATGATGCTTCTGCTGAGAGAGAGAGAAACTGAAAGAGAAAATGTGTGTGTATGTGTGTGTGTTTGAGTGTGTGTGTGTGTGTTTGAGAGAGAGAGACTCAGATATGAAAGCGAGGAATAATGGAAGATTGTCTTGGAAATATTATGATAAATCACTTGTATGTAAAATCATTAAATGACCTGCAGACAATCCAAAAACATAGTCAGACAGAGGGACAACACACGCTCTCTTTCACCATCTCTCTCACACACACACACACACACTCACACACTCTCACACCAGGTCTGGGCACGATTAGGTGAGCACATTAAATATTAAATATCAAATAGTGCCCTTGGTCGGTTCTGACAGGCTGACTCTTAGTGGAAGAGGTGTTGTGACCACTCTCTACTCTCTGTAGGTTCCGCTCTGGCTTTTCTGCATGAGATCTAAACACGACGAGCGTTACAACAGATTTGAGGAATTTGTTGAGTTCATCAAGTTCTTCTGGAGCTCTTCAACGGAAGAGAATCTCAAGTTGTCACACAAAATTTGTTCTTTATAAACTCATTTTATTTGCATTGTTGAGACAGAAAACCAAAGATGACGGGTAACATATTTCAGAGAAAGGTGATTGTGTGATTCTAAGGGCCCATGACTGACAGGGGCTGCCCAAAATACTATGGTATTTGGGGCAGTGAAGCATTGAGGCCAAATGCAAAACTTCCTCTGGGGCCGAAAAATCCCTGGCAGAGCTTTCGCCTCAGAAAACCAACAACCTCCAATGTCAATAAATGAAGCCTGTATGGAAGTGCCAAAAACTACAGTTCCTCAAGGCTGGCTCCCAAAGCCAAGGAAACCGTATTTACACCAACATTAAAACAAAAATAAACATGTTTACACCCTGGTACATAAATGCCTTTGGTGTAAAGAGTCAATTTCTCTACTTGAACACGCTTGTTTAAGGACATTAGCATGGGGTGTTTTGTATGGCTAGGCATAAATTGAGCAAAATGTGAGTTCAGGCAGGCTGCAAAGTCAAACTCAGCCCATCATTTATTAGCTGATCTTGAAACTATCCCACATCAGCTGACAGCTGGGTTGCTCTGTTCTGTCCTTTGAGAGTCTTTGCTGCTGCTCTCCCTGCCTTGACTTTTTATGTATAGGTTAGGATTAGCTCTTTCATTTTTGCTGTGTCTAATTTTATTAGTGTCATTCATGTTGTCACTGATGCTTGCTCTGTTTTGTTCCTTTGGGGTCTTTGCTGCTGCTCTTCCTGCCTTGACTTTTTGTGTATAGGTGAGGGTTAGCTCCTTCATTTAGGCTGTGTCTGATTTTATTAGTGTCATGCGTATTGTCTCTGATGTTTGCTCTATACTTTGAGGGTCTTTGCTGCTGCTCTCCCTGCCTTGACTTTTTATGTAAAGGTTAGGGTTAGCTTTTTCGTTTTTGCTGTGTCTAATTTTATTAGTGTCGTACATATTGTAGGTGATGCTTGCTCTGTTCTGTTCTTCTGGGGTCTTTGCTGCTGCTCTCCCCACATAGACTTTCAATGTATATAAACAAAAGGAAGGCCAAGTGTGCTCCTCCTGCCTCAGGATTTGGTAATTCTTTTTTGAACAGACCCATTCTGCAAAATCTATTTTTCCATGCTTATATTGATCCTCCTTGGCAAGGATGCTCCTAACTGAATTCACAGACAGACGGGCACATTGTAGCTTTTAGCCAGGAAGCTAGCTTCTTGCTGGGACTAATGAGGCCATAAAAAGAAATCAGCATCTCTTGGTCAGAATCTCTAGAAGGGAGCTGACGGTATCTGCTGCTAATTTGAGTGAGTTTATTTTATTTCCTTGGAGCTGATGTGCGGTGTTGTCACTGTGGAAACCATAATAATCCAGTGAAGAAGACCCTCGGGGGCCGTGATGGCACAGCCTGGCAGATGCCAACAGCCGTAAACATTTCTGTCAGAAAATCAGGGCCAAGGCTGTTTTCTTGTCTTTCTTCTTATATTTATGAAGTCTTTTTCTTTTGCCCCGTTATCTCATCTCTCCCCTCTCTGATCCTTTGTTCTTGCCCCAACCTCCATCTATACATCTGACCTTTTCATCACTTCTTCATCATGCACTACCAGAATCTACTTTCCAAAAAGCCTAATTTTCAGTGATTGAAACAGGAACCTATAGAGGATAGATTGTGATTAGGAGCATTTGATCCTCTTGCAGGTATTTGGGCAGGTTGTATGACTGCAAACTGAAGCAGACTAATGGAGCGATTAAAAAGCTGTCTCTTCACTTGAGTCATTAAGACGTCATCATAGCCTAAGTGAAAAGAGGGCTCAGGTTTGTGTGGATTACATTGAAAATGTTTTGACAAGTGAAAAATTTGGAAGTTTTGTACCAGCTTTTTACTTCACTTTGTTTTGAAACGAGAATGAATAAAATTGGGCTTGGAGCGGTTTTTCCCACCATTGCCTGTTACCTCCCTTCGGTCTTTCCTCTCGCTCCTCCTCTCCATTTCTATATTTTTTCCTCCCTCTCTGTCAGTGGAGGTTGAATTGCCACTATGTCGCGTTAGTTTTGATTTATGTTCATTCTTTGATATTGAAAATAACTGGAATGGTGTCCTTGAACAGAGCAGAAAGCCCAGGCAGGAGGAGGAGGAGGTTGATGTGAAGTATAAGGACATGGATTCAGAGAAAGAATGAGAACAAATAAACTGAAAGCCCATAGAGTCCACTTTCCTCTTTCTGTCACGTCTTTCATTCATTTCTGTCCCAGACGCTCCCCATCAAATTATGTCTAATAGCTGATAATTACGCAGAATGGACCTTAATTACCAGTAATGTACCCCCCAAAATCTCCGTTCCCCTCCACCACCCGCCACGTAAATAAACGCTGCGTCTAATTTGCTTGTTTTGGAGTCCACACAGTGCACAGTGATGGATATGAGAGGCCTTTGAGGTAATTTGATTCTGGAGAATCTGCTGCATCTTTAATAATGTGAAGTAAGCCAGTCGTAGGGAAAGCGTCATGTCATCAACATACAACATTATACTCTTTAAATTAGAATAAGCTAAATCTTAACCGGCCAGTATTATTTCTTTTCAGTGTTCTCATGTGGTTTGTGATGAACAGGTGTGCTCGTGGATCCTGCGAGGTGGGGTTGTCAGAAGGAAACTGATCTCATCTTTAGCATAGACGGTATAACAGATGGGCCTAGGCTCTGTGACGTCACCTATTCTTTGGCTTGGTGTGTGTGGTTTCTGGTGTTTCTGCAGCCAGCCTCAAGTGGAGTCTCAAAGAATTGTAGTTTTTCCACATCAGTTTCTTTTCTCACAGCTCAAGATTTTTTGCTAGATCTATAGTCAGTTAACTAGTGAAAAAAAAAGCAAGGCGTAATAAATCCATTTAGATTCTTATTCATCCAGGTCATGGTTATTCTGACGAACAAGGCAACAGGACTATCTAGATCTCTCATACAAGGGGCTAGCCTCTTGGCTAAAAATAGTCAATAAAATTATTGCTACTACTGCCACATTTTCTGAGATTTGTAAGAGACATCAAAAAAAATTCACTGTAAAGGTATCTTCTTGCTGTGAACCAAATTTGAAGTGGAACTGATGAATACTGTGGGAGGAGTTGATCCAAGTATGACAAAAAAATGCTAACTAAGAACTTGGATCCATAACCTTTTTTGTACATCTCATGGAATCATATATGCCAAGAGAACCTCATGATTGTAAATGAGCTTTTTTTTTTTTTGGAAAGTTTGAAGGGGGTGCTCTGGAGCCTTTTTTCAAGAGAAGTGTGTAAGACTAACTCTGTTTCTCAGAATGTGTACTTCAGCAAACTTCTGGACTACTTCTTGGTTCCAAGTCAAAGTCCACATCAAAACAAGTTTGAACGAAGTACCCGGATGTAGATTTGTCCTGCCCCTTTTCCCAAGTCTGCTGCCGCATATAACTTGAGCAGACTTTTCACAGTTTTGATCCCACATTTGCGCCGTTCAGCGAGAAACTCAAGCAATGGTGGAGGAGAAGACGCACAACTGTAAGTAACTGTTGCTGCCGTGTAAAAATATGACTAAGGTTCTTTTTTTTGTGACAGAATTTTGTTTGAAACCCAGAAACATTGGATGCGTTGGGTAAAATTAAACGTCAACAAGCTGCCGGCAATGCAACCTGATGTGACGTGTACGTACGTAGAAGGGGGCGCTAGCAAAGCCCGCTGCTGTTCCGATAGTAGTAGGATTGTTCTGCGGACTCCCGTACCTCTGAAGTCCGAACTCTGGAACGAAGTTGCCAAGTCTGAACTTCCAGTGAATGCAAATGCAAACTTGTGAACTTTAAATTGACAAACAGCTCAAGTGTTGGATTTTTCTCCAGGCCTGAATCGGCAAACACTGCTGCACTTCTTACAGACTGAGTACTAATCCGTACAGGTATATCAGGTGTGTTTGTCGTGCAGGTTGTGTGAATGTCTGAAAAAAAGAAAAACAATACATCCACTTCTTCAAGGAACACAAGAGCTTAAATATGAATCCATACAGCTCCTCTTTCAACTTTACAAAAGCATACACACTGGACAAAAACACACACTCAATCATCACCATCATCTGCCTCTTGCCCCTGCTGAGTGTGTATGCGTGTGTGTGTGTGTGTGTGTGTGTGTGTGTGTGTGTGTGTGTGTGTTGCAGCAGAGAAAGACTTTCTTGTAAAGTTGTTTTTTAAATCATATTTGATTTCATGCATAATTAGCTCGACCATCAGCAGCCGCGGGGCCGCATGCTGGGTGTTTACACACACACACACACTCAAAACACACCAAAGCTGAGGAGAGGTGTAGACAGCTAGAATCACAACATGTCTACCTCACTATCATCTTAAAGGTATGCTACTTACCTGTGAGTGTGTGTGTGTGTGTGTGAGAGCATGCTCGTGTGTGTATGTCTACGTGTGAGAAGCCCGCAGGCGTCTTCCAGTTTGCCGACAGTGTGAGAGAGAAAGTCTTCTTTGCTTTGCGTTGGAATCACACGCGGTTGGATTAAAAACTTAATTATGTTTTAAAATGATATTTTAATTAAATATGGTGGAGCAGAAATGGATTGGCACCAAAATAATTAATCAAACATCAAAAAAAAAAAAAAAATCAGTGTCTTTCTGCTTGGGCCAGCAGAAAGCAAAGTCAGCGTGACTGTTAGCTTGGCGCTCTCTCATGGTTTCCCTTTTTCCCCTTCTCTCTCTCCTCGATACATTCCTATTCCCACAATGCATTGTGAAACGGTAATTAATTATCAGCTCACTTATTACTGATGTTTGTCTTCATAAGGATCAGTTTTCTGTGATTTTAGGAGTCCAGCTCAAGTGGCCAAATATACATTTCCTTTCTCTCTTTTTTTTTGGATTCACAATATGATTAATTTTGATTCAGCTCGCTGCCCGTGATTTTCCTCAATGTTTTCTAATACCTCCCTCTGCCCTGTTTACTGATGGATGCTGACACAGTTTGGGGGCTGATGGAGGGATGGATGGACAGATGGATGGATGAAGGGATGGAAAGGAGGGAGGGAGGGAGGGAGATGATAGAGGCAATCAATATTTCTAGCATTCTAATTAAAGCCTCTCTGTGGAATAAATCCATGTAATTATCAGTAAATGAAATACAAGGTCACTCCACCTGACGGAGGGATGGACGGAGGATGACGGAGGGATGGACGGATGGAGGAGAAAACAGCAGAAAGGCGGCATGTTTAGACCAAACGCATGAGAAGAGACAAAAAATAATCACATCTCTCACCTAAACGGAGAGCATTTGACCACTAAAACCAACAAAGTGGTTCATTTAAATCACATTCTCTTATTTCAATGTTTTTAATGGTGTGTTTTAAATTTCTCATCTCAAAAGAAGCAAGTTAAAATAAGCTAAAAAAAAAAAGCTAAAAAGGATCAACGGACATGTAATGAGGGACACCTGTTGAAGTGCCTGTTAACTGGGGCTGGGTATTAATCTAAAAAATTGATTTCTGTACAGATACCTTCACTTCGATACCGGTTCCTGAACAATACTTTTTTTGATACCAATTTTATACTATCAGTTCTAACAAAAAGAAAATTACATTACACATTACAGTACAAATCTTGAGTTTTAATTTTCAGCTTTAGTGTTTTTCCACTCAGAAATTTTCTTACATAAAAAAAAACAAAAACAAATAACTGACAGTGCAAAAGAACAGTTCCAAACAAGTGACGGGTTAGTATATACTGAGGACACAATGTGTTTATAACTATAAATGAACTTTCTTCGGTTGATTCTTGTTTTTTTGTCTTAATATCAACCCTCTTTCTTTATCCGGGCTTTTGATCAGCAAAGTGACCCAAAAGAGACAAACGTTAGCGTGATTCATTTGCACACAGTCGTCTGCTCTGGCTGCAGCCTGGATGGATTGCTGAGTTGAGGAGTCTGTCTGTGTGTTTTGGATCAGGGAGGGGCTGCTTCTCAATGAGCAGTGGGTGCTACAGATCAATGCTTTCCAGAAAAGTCTTTAAATTTGTTGCTTTTATGAAAAAAAAAAACACTAGAGGAGTCTGAAAAGTCACTAAATATAGCGACAGAGTGTAACGTTACAGCCAATCACTGGTGGCATTATCAGAGCTTGATCATGTGATTAACCCTTTGGGTACTAAAACTTGGCACCAAAAGATGAGGCATTATTCAATAATCGGTACAACCAAAGTTTGATACCCAACCTTATTGTTAACACTACTATCCAATCAGCTAATCACATTGCAGCAAATGAGTGCATTCAGATATATTCACAAGAACTGTCCAACTATATTATACAGTGTCAGACCAAAGGAAACTTTTTGTATTAAAAAAGATAAAAGTTTTGTTCTTTAATTTTTTTAGTCTTCAGCAGCCACCAGAGATAAAAACTGGACAAAACTGTCTGTGCTCATTTTTTTTCTTTAGAAAAAGATCACTATCTCCCATGATATACTAAAATAAGCCCTCTCTCCAAACATTCCCACCCCAAAACAAAGATTCCTTCTTCACAAAGTAAAATAAAATCCATTATAGTTTTAAAATACTTCAGAAAAGTCCACAGAGATCCAGAGGATTTGATTTTCAGTGAGTTAAACACCTTAAAAACACTTAAAATGAAAGCTAAGTTTGGTGTGTGTGTGTGTGTGTGTGTGTGTGTGTGTGTGTGTGTGTGTGTGTGTGTGTGTGCGTGTGAAAAAGAGAGAGAGATGCATTTCAGAAGACTATCCTCAATCATCCTCCATCATCCCCGTGTTTTTTAGATAACACTCAAATGAAGATAAACACTAAATAAATGGCTAAACACGCTGAAGGAGACTTCCTCTCTTTCTGTCTTTATCTCTCCTCCTCTCTCTCTCTTCCCTTTTTATTTCTCTTTCTCTCAAACAAACATGGCGTTTGCTTCAGTGTTAGTGTTTTGTGGCGCTCAGATAAATAGGAGAACAGTAGAATAAAAGAAAATAGATCTGACCTTGTGTGTCATTCAGCGTCTCTGAGCCAATCGGAGACGTTTCCACCTGCATGCTGCTGTCTCTTTAACCAATAACTGTATTGTTCTCTCTCTCTCTCTCTCTCTCTCTCTCTCTCTCTCTCTCTCTCTCTCTCTCTCTCTCTCTGTGTGTGTGTGTCAGAGCAGGGACTGAAGAGATGTTATTGATTTTTCAGGTGATCATCAGCTTCTCTCCGCTCTCTTTGGGCTGCTTGACGGTTTTTTCCTTAATAGTGTTTTGGGTCTGCATCACTAGAGCATGCTGGGAGATCAGCTAATTTCAAGACATGTCAGGGTCCTGTGTTTGTGTGTGTGTGTGTGTGTGTTTTAGAGAAACTGTTCTTACACCGCATGTAAAAGAGTCTTTTTTGTGGAAACTGGTTGACTATTGAAGTGTCTTCAAGCAAGGCAGTATTTCTTAATCTTTTGTTGATTCAGTCTGAAAAGCTGCTCTTTTTAACCCTTGATGGAGCGTTTGAGAAGTGGAGCGAGCTAATGCTACATAATTCACTGGTTCATAAACGCAGTGTTTGTGTTTTGGTGGTGCATTGGTTTCTTCTTTGGAGGATGATCGTCCAAAAACAAACAGCATGACAAATGAAGTTGTCTGATGTTTGCACACATAAAAGTAGAAACTAGTTCAAAAGATGAGAAAATGTTTGTTTTTTTCTTTTGTCCCTGACTGTAAACACATTTTTTTCTACTGTATAGTTTTTTTTACAATTCCCAATGGGAATTGACTCACTTTGGAGCCAGCCGTAAGCGGACACTCGAGGAACTGCAGTTTTGGGACTTCAGTATTTTATCCATCCCAGAAGGTAAATACGAACTAAAGGCTAAACCACAAGCTAAAGGCTAAAACACGGGCTTTGTGATAATGTTCATTTCAACCCACATGCAGCAGTTAAGCTGCAGTGATCTGATTAAGCTTGAGAGTCTGTCAATAAATGAAGAGTGAGGTTACGTTAGCTCTGATTGGTAGATGAGCAGGACATAAGAATTCGCTCAGGCACCGGGCTGCAAGTAGCGCTAAGATAGCCAGCTTCCAAAATTTGGTACAAACTGACAAAGTTTGCTTGTTGTCACATTTCAAACAACAGCGCTGCGTAACTGTTGATGAATACCTTACCTCGTTGCGTTGTATCTGGTAAAAAGTTGTCTTGAACAAAGAAAAGTAGTGTTTAAAAGAAGATCTGATCTCCATTTATTTCCAAAACAAACGCACGCCTTGTTAAGAGTCATGTCATCACAACAGTGTGCGCATGATTCCAGCCTAAAGGTGTCGCTGTGATCCGCTTTAAACAGATAGTCCTCACAGCCCCTTTAAGAAAATAGTGTGTTTTCTGTATGAAAATTTGGTCTCTCTGATTTGTTGGAACCTTGTGTCAAAACTTTTTCATCAACAATCATTCTGAGCATTTACTTTCACAGAGAGTCTAAATAAAGTCATTCCCAGTCTGTCTGTGGGATGGAGATATTTGGCAGGCAGCAGGGCCCGGCGCTGGGGGCAGGTGTTACAGCAGCTCCCATTAATACAGCTAATTAACATTAGCCACTATTCTAATTAACATGCAAACTAATTAGGGAATAATTAAGCAACATAAAAAATCTGATCCTAACGAGAAAGAGTGAGGGAGGAGGGGGTCGCAGACAGACAGAATAACTGGTCTCAGGGAAAGGACCGAAGGAGACTGAGGGGGAATTCACCAGGAATAAATTTCAGTCACTAAGAGAACAAAGAATTGTTCCCCATCAGCACCGCTTTCTATTCAATCCTGCGGTCCAACTCACAACATCTGTTGCTCTGATAAAATTTAAGGGAAAGAAAATTCCATAAAGTTTTCAGCCTTGTGCAGTTTGCTCCTGCCATGCATCTAATTGCTGAGATAAGCTGTTAGCATCTTCGCTCTCTTCTGCGTTGACCGTAAAGAGAGTTCACATCCTCGAGGAGTTCAAGTTTCAAACAGGAAAGGGACATACTATAAGGTAAAGTCCCTTTGTTTGAGGCAGTAAAACCAGCTTGCAGACATCAGAAAGTTGTCAAATTTATTTCCATAATAAATTTTAAAATCTCAGAAGTGGATCAAGGTTCTATAAAATTTAGAAATTCATAAAAAATAAAACCTAAACAATAATCTATAGAAAAAAACGAACAACACAGGGACTTATACACAGTTATATAAAACTACATCAAAATCTAGTGACTTTTGTTATACATCATTACAGCTTAACATGGAATCACAGTCTGCTGGTAACCAATGTGAAATTGGTTTGCGGAGTGTGGCTCAAGTTAGTATTAATGTCAGTCAAATCAGTTGCGCAGTTATATGGGTAAAAGTCATAAGTTTAATAAAAACTTTGACAATAATTTTGAATGTGTGTGTACGTGGTTTTTGGTGTTTCAGCAGCAAGCCTCAAGTGGACACTTGAAGAACTGCAGTTTTAAGCACTTCTGCATGGGCTTAACATTTTTTAACCAGGGGTCGCCTCTTGCTTAAAACTCATTCCACCATACAAATGTCTGTTAAGCAGAATTCCTACAGGTTACGATTTACGAAAGTTCAAACATTAACTTTTGATGGCACTACCCAGAGCTTCTCATACTTGATATGAATGAAAACCTGAAAATTAAAAGCAGGTAACATAGTAATGAAACATTTATTCGATTTGAAAACTGCCACCTTGTGGCACTGGACGGTACTACAAATTACAGTTTAGAGTATCACAAGAATTTTTTAAAATAAATAAGCTTCTTTTGCTGGATCAAGACACTTAAAGTAAACCCAGGCCTTTATTTGAATTCTGTACTTAATGTTAAAGACGGGAAGCAACTCTCTGGGAACCAAGATGAAAACAGAATTGACATTAAAAGAAAGAACAAAAAGAGACACTCGCCATGTCTTTTATTCAGGATTCAGTCCTGATGCGGTGTTTCCCAAAAAAAGAAAAAAACAGTACTGTATATGTTGGTACAGTGAGCTCTACAGCTGTTTTTGATTCCTTTGCAAATTCTTCATCTCTGCCTTTTGCTACTGTGGCAGTTTCTGTCTTTTTTTCACCCCTTAAGAGAAAATGGCCAGTGGGATTGAGAAGAGTTAGAAAAGGTCAGAAAGAGGTGAGCTGGTGGTTTGTTTCGTTGGTTTTAGCTTCAGATGAAAGCCTCAGTCAAAACATCTGGACGACACAAGCAGCCTTCAGACACTACGCACACACACACACACATTAAAAAAAAAAAAAACACGCAGAGACACACACACTGTACTTGTGTGTCCAAATGCTGTGATTCATATGAAAGTACATTTTGTTGGTAATCTGCTGCCTTTATGTTGCTCACATCTGTTATGGTCTGATTGTTATAAACTGAAACCATTTGCCAGGGACGGTTTGTGTGTGTGTGTGTGTGTGTGTATGTGTGTGTGTGTGTGTGTGTGTGTGTGTTTTCTTGTATTGCTGGCAATTATTCATCCTGCCCTCAAAGATGAAGACAAGCGCTCATTCAACTGCTTCACACAAATCAAACTGTATTACAGTATCGACACACAGGTGTGTGTGTGTGTGTGTGTGTGTGAGTGTGTGTGTGTAACAGTATGTGTGTGTGTGTGTGTTGCCTGGCAGCTGGATGCAGCCATCTCATATCCATTATCGATCCTATATCATTACCCACTGCTCCGCTCTATCAAGACAAAAACACCCTGTTATTGGAATATCTCACCTCCAGTATTGACCTGTGGGACACACACACACACACACACACACACATTTTGAGTTTACAGGAAAATAATTTTGGATTTCCAAAACTGAGAACTGAAACTTTTATCATCATCAAAACGCTCTCGCTGTGGTTTCTGTTTCTGCTCTGTTGTTTCTTTTGCACCTCACTGTCCTGCGTACGGGTTGTTGACACTCACAGGACTGAAACTTTATGACACTGTCAAAAACACGAATCCTCAAGACAGTAATTATTCTTAGAAGATAGAACATTTTTCTTCCTCAAAATGACGTTAAATCACTCTTTTCCAAACCTCTGGACAAAGAAATCACAAGAATTTGAAGAAAAGATCCTTAAAGTATGTGTAAAGTTGCAATAAACTTGTGTGATGAGTTTGTCACACCACAGAAACATGAGTACTCACAGTTTCCATCAGAATGGTCATTTATTTCTCTCATTCATGCAATTTAGTAATATGTATTACTGACTAGTGATGTTATAGCCTAGCCAAATGAAGTTGCTTTCGATGCACAGATACTAAATTACAGAGAATGGAGAGTGTGGCTCCGCCTTTTACCACAGAATGGTTTTGAAGCCAATAAACCCCGACATGGGCACCGCCATTGTGCAGCCAAAGTCTAAACAGTAGGGAATATGAGGTACTATGAAAAAATCCAAGTGGAAGCGGGTGACAAAAATAATTATTTTTTTTCTATCAACAGTCTAATCCTTAACTCTCCTTCCTGATGTATTTTATTATTCACGAAAAAGCTACACAAGAGCAGCAGCTGTCAATCATCGTTAAACAAGGTATAAAACCCTGTTTTTAACGTCTAATAACTAATGAAAAAGAAACTTTTCAGAAAAAAAGAGGACTTGAACACAATGCAGCCCAATAATATCTTCATATCTCCACAGCATACAAATGTGTGAAACGTTTCTACGAGATGTATTAATTTCTTGAAGTTTGACCACAGCCCATCTGGAATGAATAGAGAGGCAGAGTTTTTTAACCTGTTCTGCAGCCAGCCACCAGGGGGAGGAGTTTTTGTTTTGACCTCAGTTCAAACCATTGAGATTACGTCCATTATTTTACAGTCTATGACTCTTTATTCTCAAACCTGTCAATCAGCTGAGCTGTACCTCTGATTGGGTCAACTTTTGAACTTAATATCTTTTAAACTGCCAAATTAGAAAAAAAAAAACCCCTCCTCATTACCTCAAATTTTTCGACCACAGGTTTGCAGCTTGTGCTGGTCGTGTCGTGAAAGCATTGTAAGGACTAACTGTTTTGCGTTGATTATAGTGACACCTGTGGCCAGAATCTGTAGTGCTTTTCTGGGACAAAGACTCCACCTCCCATGAGCACCATCACCCACTGTCATAAAGATGTGACTCTTACCAAGGTGTGCTTTTGTTCTGGAAGCAAACAAACGGAGAGCAGATCTTCTTTTTGACTACTTTTCTTTGTTCAAGACAGCTTTTTGTTGTATGCAAAGTGACGTAATGCATTTATTTGCAGTAACTTAGCACTATTGTTTGAAACATGACAACAAAAACTTTATAAAGTAGTTGAAGTGTATAGAAAGTGAGCAAACCATCTGTTCTTTTTGAGTTCTTTGTCACAAAACCTGCAGAGGCAACACATTCAGCTCTTTAGTTGCTGTTTGATCACTGCTGCCTCACGGGCAAAAACAAGAAGACAAAGTGTTAGATTATCGGCTGTAAGACTAAAAATGCATGTGCATACTGCACTCACTGGTTATTGAATCTCCCTCTGATCAAGTGTTACTCTGTCAGACGACTGATCCGTTGATTGATTTGTGTATTGATTTATTCACCGATAGTTGTTTTCTGAAGCAGCACGTTGAAGATCTGACGGCGTGTTTTAGATCCTGCAGCGCGTCGACATGATGCTGCTGCTGCTGCTCAGTTCACGGTCCTCTCACAGCTGTTTGATTGGCAGTTATAGCCCCAGGAGAACCCCAGGAGACACACACAAACACACACACACATGCATACACAGAAACAAATATGCATACCAAACACAAACACACACACAAGCACTCTGGACACATGCAAACATGTAGGGGATGGAGGCACAGTTTCACCGCAGCAAAATGCACATGCATGCCAGCCAACATATATGTATTTTTCAAACATGAACACACACATATATACCTACACACACACCTCGAGGGAGATGTGCTTGTGAGGGTTTCCAGGGATGCTGTGTAAATTGGCTCTGACGTAAACAAAAAGGCCGAAAATGACTTGATAAAGCACATCTAAGCGCTACACACACACCGACTAACACAGAAATGCGTGTGTGTGTGTGTGTGTCAGGGGATGTTCTACATATTCATCAAACGAGGCAGATTCTTATTGATTTTTGTCTT